>JABXWE010036850.1:0-11842 GCA_014611495.1 Limonius californicus
TTTTTAAAAAATCACTTTGTAAGTAATTTACTTTAAATGAAAATGAATCTTCTGCATAAATCATATACTGGGCGATTCGCAGAAGAGTACGACCTACCATTCCACAGCTTGCACGACTCGATGTAGGTTCACATCTGCCTTGTACGAGTATTCTTCAAAATTACTACAGGATCTAACTACTAAATTATTACACGACACTGAAAGTTTTCAGGCAAATGTGGTGCATGATCTGTTATTCTATAATTACTGTACCCACTCATAAATTTTTTAAACTAACTGTATAATATCATTATCGTCATAGAAATTAATTATAAAAGAAAGTGCTGCTTGGGTGTATTTAACCTACAGTTACATAAAAAAATTAAGAGGATGTAATTAATAATAAAATGCCATTGTGTAATTCAGCGATTAATTTTATATAAGCAATAATTTTCGTATGCGCCCTCATTACAATCCAAGGTCTCGTTAGCATCAATTATTAAATTATTTATTATAATTTGCTAAATTTAGATGAATGACGATAGCGATGCGATGAGCAAGTGAAAGAAGGAAATATTGACGGCATTGTTAATTGCTTTCAGACCATGTAATTTTATTTGCAAAAATAATAAAATGCCTCAAGGTTTTGATTTTCATGAAATTAAAATTTTCGTTTACAAAGAGTTGTTGCACTAAATACAGTACGTTACAGATGTAAGCCGACTATTTAAAAAGTCTTATTTCCAATCATATGTATTATTAGTTAGGTATGTACTGTATTTTACTTAGAAAAATGCTTCTACACGAACATGTCATGTTGATAGATACAGTCGTAGCTCAATAAGTCAAAGTTGAAAAAAATCAAAAATAATTTTGAGTTATCGAAAATTCGAGATATCAAAAATAGCTCAAAAATTACATACATATTTAATCTTTATTATATTGCAAGAACAGAAAATACGTGCTGTTCGATGTCTACAATGAATGCTATACTATACTATTTAAGATCAACTGACATGCCGCTGTAGAAAGTGTAAATGGTCATTGACAGAAAGACTGCCATAAATCACTACAGCATTGAGGTAAAAACCCACAATTATATCCGAGGGGCTAGAGAGGTCAAACCCAAGAGTAGGTATAGCGCAAGTATAGTGCCAATGGGACCAGAGCTTCTGTCTACCCAAGAATCACATCCTATACGAGGTAGCCCCGTCTAGCAGAACACGCCGGATCTAGACCAGAGAAAGTCGATAAAAAATCCTCCCCAGCCAGGCTAGCAATCTACTAGGGGCGATAAACCTATACTTTGCTCACAGAACCAGAATAGAGCCTCGGAACCGGACGGATCCTTTGATCAACACAACCACAGCGAGACAACGGAAAAAACAATTTTGAAAAAATAATACGCTAAGAGTTAGACGGAACAACAAAGCACAAGAAATATTAATGGAATTAGGACGTAATAAAATTGACGTATGTGCACTATCAGAAGTTAAAAAGAAGGGAAAGGGAATAATCCCCTACCAAAACTATGTCTTAATTTATAGCGGCGTTGCACAAGAAAATCGAGCAAAAGAAGGAGTTGCCTTAGCTATACATAAAGATTTTGAAACTGTTATTGATGAATACAGGTTTATATCGGAAAGGATATTGTTAGTATCTAAAAATGTCAAGCTCCAGAAACATTTATTTTCTGGCAATATACGCCCCTGATGATTCAAAATCCAAAGCCGAAAGAGAACTGTTTTATGAAACACTACAAGAAGAGATCGACCAAATACCCCTTAATAATTACGTAATATTACTTGGGGACTTCAATGCGCGTATTGGAAATGATAGTATACCAGGTGTTAAACAGAGGTTTAATGAAAGCATATACAATGACAACCAAACCATGTTTGTCCAATTCTGCGCCGAAAACAACCTTCGGTTTAACAATACATTTTTCCATCATAAACAGCAATACAAAGTAGCTTGGAGAAACAATCCATTATTGATTATCTAACAACAAACTATCAAATACAACCATCTCGAGTATTAGAAGTAAGAGCTTTAAACTCGGTAGATGTTGGTAGTGGCCACAGCCTCGTCCTATGCAAACTACGATTACAGATACAAAAAACCAAAAAGAAAGAATGTACAATTCAAGAGAGAATAAATAAGGATCAGGTAAATGGTGACAGTATCAAATATCTCTACCAAGAGACTGCAAGAGCATATATCCAATCACAGTTTACAAGAAAATGATGACAGTAATATTAACTGGGAGAAGCTGAAGCAGAACATACTGAATGCGGCAAAAGAAGCACTGGGGACAAGGACTGTGAAAGTACCATCATACCATACAAAGAGTACACCATGGTTCTGTGAAGAAATAAAGACAATATCCGAAAACAAAAGGAAAGCTTACCTTAAATTCAAAATGGTCCCATCACCTGAAGCATATGAAGAATATAAAATAATAAGAAACGAATCCAGCGCACGAGTCAGACAAATACAAAGAAACTATTGGGAAGCGTACACCAAGGGTTTGAAAAGAGATTTTTATGGTGAACAGGAACGAGTATGGAGGATGATTCAGAATCAGAAAAAGGATGTTAGAGAATACATTCCTTTAACACGCATTGCAGAAAAGTGGGTAGATTATTTCATCATATAGAGTATGGTACACCTGAAGACATAGCAGAAAAATTACAATTTCAACAGGAGAACATGTAATACCAGACGTAAGTGAAGAAGAAATTAAAGATACTATCAAGAAACTCAAAAATCGTAAATCAGCAGGTGAGGATAACATCACCAACGAAATGATTACATATGGCGGAACTACACGACGACGAATGGAAAACAAATATTGTTATTCCAATATTTAAGAAGGGAAACAAACAACTACCGGAGAATTACCGAGGAATGAACCTCCTCAATACACATCTTCAACTCACCACTAGACTTGTTATCCAAAAATTTAAATAATTAACCTTCATGATGAGCAACAGGGGATTACACAAGGACGATCGTGTATCGACGCAATTTTTATAGTCCGACAATTGACTGAAAAAGCTCTAGAATACAATAAACGAATAAACCGACTTTTTTCTGTTTCATAGACATCAATAAGGCGTTTGATAACATACAGTTGAAGCACATTAGAAACACACTGGAAAAACAAAACATCCCCAGCGGCCTGGTACAACTACTCAATAATATTTATAAGAATAATTACATAAACGTAAGGGTAGAAGGAAAGCATTGGGAACATACCAGAAAGCCAAGGGATAAGACAAGGAGATTCTTTAAGTCCCCTTCTCTTGAATCTGTTAATGAACGAAATAATCCAAGATATAACATTTACATGGCTATAAACTAGGAGAAAAGAACATCAACGCAATCTGTTATGCAGATGATGTTGTCCTTGTAGCTCAAAACGAGGGTCAACTTCAAAGACTACCTTTAAAGCTCAGCCAATCATGCCAGAAGTATGATTTAACAATATCCACCACAAAGATTAAATGCCTCACAATCTCTAATGAACCACTACGGTGTAAACTACAATTATACGATCAAGTAGTTGAGCAAGTAATGACATTTACGTACCAAGGCATCCAGATCACAAGTGATAACAATTTAACATCAGAAGTGCGACAACAGGCAATGAAAGCGTCGAAAATATCCGGATGTCTTAACGATACTACATGGCGGAATATAAAATGTGGTGCTCCCTATATTCACATATACGGCTGAAACGAGAGCGGACACCTCCAAAACAAAACAAATTATGGAAGCCACTGAAATGAAAACGCTACGAAAAATAGCAAATAAGACGTGGATGGACAGAGTGAGAAGCAATAACATTCGAGAACAACGATACAGAAGATTGAAGACTGGGCAAAAACGAGAAGACAAGGTTGAAAAGCACACGTATGGAGAATGGAGGAAAATAGGATTGTCCGAATTGCTCGCGATAACTCACGTGAGGGAAGAAGACGTCTAAGTCGTCCCTCAAAGCGATGGAGTGCCACCCTGGAAGAAACACGCCAGTAGGTCTATAAGAAAAAAGAAGAAGAAGAAGAATTGTATCTGAGAAATTTAACTTCCAGTTACAGAAATATTTACTAACAGCAAACCTAGACTTACCAAAAAAATCAATTTATTGAAATGCGAGTTATCGATATAAAAATATCAACATTGAAATAGGCATTTTATCGGGAAGCAGCTTCTAGATCGAGTAGTTAAAAAAATTTCAATTATAGTTTCGAGTTAGCAAGATTTGACTATATTATATAATCCGCAATTTTTAATTTGACGTTGAATTAATAATATGCAGGTTCTAATCTCCGGTGTAATTAATTTCTTGCTTTAATCGCCGGATGGATTCGTTAAATCTCAGTTTCACATTAGCTCTTCATTGAATTATGTGAGAAATTTGCTGACACATAGTGTGTGTTTGTAATTTCACATTGCTTGAATTGTAGGTTACAATGTACTGGGATGCAGTAAATGCATGACACACTGGTTTGCTTTTTATTAAGACTAAGCAGCATAACATTAAAATATCATAATATTTACGATATTTGTTTAAAAATATGTAAAATGTGTTATTTATACGTAAAATATAATTTACATATGCAATTATTTTTTTATAACTAAAAGGAATTTGTGATATGTGAAATTAATTTGTAATATCTGAAAGTAAAATCACATATTGTAAATTCCGCACAAGTAATAGAAAAGACATTCAATATTATAACTAATATATTACGAATTTCTCAATTTTCTATTTATAATAATTATGTTTCTGCGTTGTTTCTTGTTTGAATGAATTATTTTTATAATATCATCGTTTATTTACCACTTGCATTGAAAACTATAAATCATATAATAAATATGTTTAGTTAATAATATGTGGTTTATAATTCGTCAAAATAGAAAATAATTAAAAACAAATTAGTCTGATGTTATAGTGATTTGAGGTTAGAATTTTTTTGAATAAATTTAAATTAAAGGGAGCATTTAGAAACTGTATTATTTGGTCACTGAAACACTAAGAATTAAAAAGATTAAGGGTAATAATTATGTAGATAATTAAATATAATACAGCAAATGTTAGCTCCTCCTTAAAATGAGCATTGTCACGTTTAAAAGTTAATCATTTCAGGTATGCAATACAAAAAGAGGTGTAGTCATATTTAAAAATGTACTTCAATTTAAAATAGTTCACAATATACCTATGGGTATTATATTAGCAGAAATATATTTATGTAGATATTGCTTCTTAATAGGGCGGGGATGGCTCAGTGGTAGAGAGCCAAGCTTTGGATGTAATAGTCCAAACGCTTCCCGGTTCGAATCTCCTCAGAGTAGGAAATTTTTCTAATTCCCTGGGTGATCGGTACTGGGTTGTGGTCTCCAATTGCCATTAATCAAATTAATGGCACTCCTCGTGTTACGATCGCACTAGAGGAGTAACAAGATCATATACACAAAAAATACACCACACTCTAATGCTAATGCTGATTTGCCCTTTTCCTGGCGTTCCGCAATGAAGAAATTATACATAATAGAAATATAATAAAATTATTAATGTAAATTTAGAATATTTTAACTACTACTAGATGTTAATCATGTACACCTACAACGCTTCTTTTAATAAAAGCTTATACAGAGTGCGTCATGACGTAAGGTCACTACTGCACCTACGTGTAGGAGAGGTGAAAAGAAGTCGAAACTAAAGGGTGGTCATTTTCTCTAAATCTACTATTAAAGAAGTTATGGCCTGTTTTAGTTAAATACTGAAGCAGCTGAAACAATAAATGATATTAAGTGGTATTTGATACAAACTGTATACGTTACAATGGAAACGATATTATTTACTTGTACCTGTGCCAAACAGTAAAGCAGCTTAAAATTGATTTCTGTGCTTGCGCTTATTAACAGTGTTGATAATATTTACATTTACAAGGCGAGAGTATGCCGATATCATTTACATGTACGGTTTTTGTGAT
Source organism: Limonius californicus (assembly GCA_014611495.1). Classification (NCBI taxonomy): domain Eukaryota; kingdom Metazoa; phylum Arthropoda; class Insecta; order Coleoptera; family Elateridae; genus Limonius; species Limonius californicus. The sequence continues at coordinate 5,982 of JABXWE010036850.1, forward strand.
GGAAACTCAGTAGCAGTTGCTCGAGAACATGGGTTGAGATTTCCAAATCGGCGACTATCTGACCGACGAGTTTTTCAACGAGTGCACAACCACCCACGTGAACACGGACCTTTCCCGAAACCGTCGACTGAGCGTCCAGTACAGCAAGTACTAGACAATGAGAACAACATACTCTGAGAAATTGATAATAATCACAGCACCTCTGCTCGTCGTGTAACTGCACATGTTAATGTACCACTAATACGAGTTTGAAGAACATTAAAACGTCGTGGTTTACATCCATTTCATATCCAGCCTGTTCAGCCCTCTTACCTAAGATTTCGCTAGTCGTATGAAATTTTGCCGCTGGATCATTCAAAATCGAAACCTACGTAATGGAATTTTATACACGGATGAGACAACATTTACAAGGAATGAATTAGTGAACAGAAAGAACAGCCACTCTTGGGATTTGGAGAATCCACATGAAATCACAGTCAAATTATCAACATAGGTTTCCAGTGACTATCTGGTGTGGAATTATTGATAACATGCTCATTGTTCCATTATTTTTTGAGAACCATTTAACCGCCGACAGATATTTATATTTTCTAGAAGTTCATTTGGGAGGATTGTAAAATGATGTCCCTCTGATGATCAGACATGGTATGTGGTACTAACACGATGGTGCCCCTGCGCACTTTGCGTTACATGTAAGACAATTTTTGAAGCAACGGTTTGAAGGACGTGTAATTGGTAGAGGAGAACAGTACCCCAGGCCCCCAAGATCTCTGGACTTAACTTGTTTAGATTATTACTTGTGGGGTCATATGAAAGATATGGTATACTGAACATCATCAGAGACTGAGATCTTAGGAGGCGAATTTTTTAGGTAGCAGAACTAATTCGGAATACAGGGCAACCAGATCTCTCTTAAGAAGATCCAGAATGTAACTTGAGAGAAACGGTAGCCATTTTAAACAATCTTTATAGTGAATTTAAAATAAATAAAAATAAATATTGGCTTTTCTGAAATTTGAATTATTATATAAATAATAATTTAACAATCTGTATTTTGAAAACGGTTTACTTTAGGGCATAACTTTATTAGAATTCTTTAACTATATTTGGTCTAAAGATTACATACTCGAAGTAGTGACCTCACCGTCATGTATATAATATTCATAATAAACATATGTGAAATACTCTTCCTGGACTCTCATTGAAGCGATCTGCATATTATAAACAGTATATTCAAACCAACAGTCAAAATCACCCCTGAACTTTTATACTAAAAATTACGTTCTTAAAATAAACACTACAAAAAATACATCCAAATTCAATTTTCAGTAGACATGGCATAGGATTTCGTAACTTTAAAAAAGTATTTACTGCATAGACAGATAATGTGATACCGAATGGAATTTTCATGGTAGAAAAGAAACAAACAGCTGAAGTGGGGGCAGATCTTATGCAAGAAGATGAGCTAAAAAGGACGATATAGTAAATGCTTCAAAATTTAGATTTGTGTAATATTCAAACACAAATTAAATAAGAGAGTTACTATATTTTTAATTATCCATTAAGTCATGAAGTTTTACATCAATCTGTTACCCTTCTGACGCATATACATTGGGTATATTTGCAAGTTTCAATAGTGCCTAGAAAGTCCCAGAGGCAAATGTCAGCAATAACTATTAACTAAAAATCGATTTAATAGATTTTCTAGTTCTATCAGTTCACAAAATTCTCAAAGGCTGGAAGGTCGACGGACTAATTTATAAGATTGAGAGAAATTGTCGAAAAATTTAGGCAAAGCTTCAGCAAATCTTGGAAAGAACACTAAAAGTGTCGGATAACTTTGGAAAATCTTGGATAATCCTGGAAAAATCCTAAAAAAATTGGGAAATCCGGGTGGGACGATTTGAGAAAATATCGAATAAACCTCGAAAATTTTTACAAAAACTCTCATATTGGGATGCTAGTAAGCATTATCGGAAAATTTGGAAAAATCTTTGGATAAGCCAGGAAAGCCTCAGTGAATCATTGAAAACTGTCAGAGTCTTGGAAAAACCTGCATTCGTTTTAAATAAACCTGAGAAAATTCTCAGAAACTTAAAAAAAGCTTCAACAACTTTGAGAGGCGAATAAAGAATTGATAGAAAATTTAGAAAGACCCTATTAGGACTTAGAGAATCCTATAAATAAACATCGGAAAATTTGGAAATTAAAAAATTGGGAACACCTAAGGAATGTTTGAAATGCCTAAAATTTTAGAAAATATTGGTAAATCTTGATAAACCTCAAAGAATTTGGGAAAACCTCGAAAACACTTCGAAAAGGTTTTTAAAAATTTCGGAAAGCTCACGGGAATATACTCTTAACATACCCTCACATTCATTCACTCCTTTTCTAGAAATATAGCGATACCTATTAACCGATAAGTCTTCGACTAAGTAACTCGTTTACTGTTTATTGTTAAATTAACTTACAGCTTCCTGATGTCAAATACAGTTGGAATAACTTGATTACAGTGACCTGTGCACATGCAAGTATGTTACAAATTGTTTCAAACGAACAATAGTTGGAATTGGTGTTTGAAAATACTAAAGACATGTGCGTTTGTGCCTATAAAATATTGTCAAACTATCAGATTCAGCTAACGCACATAGAGATCGTTTAAAATAAATAATAATTGAATACCAATGATTCATGATCAGTCATAACTTAAGAGACGTTAATACTTACAAGGAACTCACTCATCATTTTCTGACTATTACTAAAACTCACAGCAAAAAGAAAAATGTTATACGAATCATTCGTTTTAAAAACGTGTTAAGATTTTTTGGAAAATTACGATTTTTTTTTAATTCTTACGTTAGAGCTCCTACGAGGGATGCAGAACTAAGTCACAAGGATAAGTAACTTAAGCTAACGAAAATATTGTCCGTCAAATTACGCACATTATTGCAGAAGCAAGAAATTGAGAATATCTAAATCATAATATCACACTACATATATAAAAAATGTTTAATAAAGTTGTGTGTTATACAGGGTGTCCTATGACGTGAGGTCACTACTTCGCCTACGTGTAGGAGAGGTGAAAAGAAGTCGAAACTGAAGAGTGGTCATTTTCTCTAAATCGACTATTAAAGAAGTTACGGCCTAATTTAGTGAAATACTGAAACAGCCGATACAATAAATGATATTAAGTGGTATTTGATACAAACTGTCTACGTTACTATGGAAACGATATTATTTACTTATATGTCAAACAGTAAAGCACCTTAAAGTTGATTTCTCCGCTTACGCTTATTAACAGTATTGACCATGTTTACTTTTACAAGGCGAAAGTATGCCGATATCCATTACATGTACGGTTTTTGTGATAGAAACTCAGTAGCAGCTGCTTGAGAATACGGGTTGAGATTTCCTAATCGGCGACTACCAGACCGACGAGTTTTCCAACGAGTGCACAACCACCTACGTGAACGCAGAATTTTCCCGAAACCGTCGACTAAACGTCCAAAACAGCAAGTTCTAGACAATGAGGACAACATAGACACAAGTTAATGTGCCACGAATGCGAGTTTGAAGAACATTAAAACGTCATGGTTTATATAGGAATTTTGCCGTTGGATCATTCAAAATCGAAACCTACGTAATAGAATTTTATTCATGGATGAGGCAACATTTACAAGCAATAGATTAATGAATAGAAAGAACAGTTAGGATTTGGAGAATCCACACGAAATCACAGTGTCAAATTATTAACATAGGTTTTCAGTGAATATCTGGTGTGTAATTCTTGATAACATGCTCATTGGTCCATTCGTTTTTGAGAACCATTTAACCGCCGACAGATATTTAAATTTTCTAGAAGATCTTTTGGGAGGATTGTTAGATGATGTCCCTCTGACGATCAGATGTGGTACTAGCACGTTACGTGTAAGACAATTTTTCAATCAACGGTTTGAAGGACGTGTAATTTGTACAGGAGAACAGTATCCCTGGTCCGCAACATCTCCGGACTTAACTGGTTTAGATTATTACTTGTGGGGCCATATGAAAGATATGGTATACCAAACACCAAAAAAATTAATCTATCCTTAAATAATCTACATAGAGACAAATTTACAAATGTTTTTAATAACGGATATCACCTTATAGCTAATTAAATATAAAATTTCTAAGAAGTTGCTTCCATTTATCCAAAAAAATAATTCTATTACAAAAAACTTCTTGGTACGTACTATTATTTTAGAAATTGTTATCTGTAAAATAATCTATGCAGAGGCAATTTTACAAATATGTTTAATAACGGATATCACCGTACAGCTAATTAAATATAAAATATCTAAGAAGTTGCTTTGCTTTATCAAAAAAAATTATATCGCCTAAAACTTCTTGGTACTATCATATGTTTTAAAAATTGTTATCTATAAATAATCTACACAGAGGCAAATTTACAAATGTTTTTAATAACGGATATCACCGTACAGCTAATTCAATATAAAATATCTACGAAGTTGCGTTGTTTTATAAAAAAAAATATATATCGCCTAAAACTTCTTGGTAGGTACTATAATAAAGTTTTAAAAATTGTTATCCTTAAATAATCTACATAGAGGCAAATTTACAAATGTTTTTAATAACGGATATCACCTTATAGCTGATTAAATATAAAATTTCTAAGAAGTTGCTTCCATTTATCCAAAAAAATAAATCTATTACAAAAAACTTCTTGGTACGTACTATTATTTTAGAAATTGTTATCTGTAAAATAATCTATGCAGAGGCAATTTTACAAATATGTTTAATAACGGATATCACAGTACAGCTAATTAAATATAAAATATCTAAGAAGTTGCTTTGCTTTATCAAAAAAAAATTATATCGCCTAAAACTTCTTGGTACTATCATATGTTTTAAAATTTTTTATCTATAAATAATCTACACAGAGGCAAATTTACAAATGTTTTTAATAACGGATATCACCGTACAGCTAATTAAATATAAAATATCTAAGAAGTTGCTTTGCTTTATCAAAAAAAATTATATCGCCTAAAACTTCTTGGTACTATCATATGTTTTAAAAATTGTTATCTATAAATAATCTACACAGAGGCAAATTTACAAATGTTTTTAATAACGGATATCACCGTACAGCTAATTCAATATAAAATATCTACGAAGTTGCGTTGTTTTATAAAAAAAAATATATATCGCCTAAAACTTCTTGGTAGGTACTATAATAAAGTTTTAAAAATTGTTATCCTTAAATAATCTACATAGAGGCAAATTTACAAATGTTTTTAATAACGGATATCACCTTATAGCTGATTAAATATAAAATTTCTAAGAAGTTGCTTCCATTTATCCAAAAAAATAAATCTATTACAAAAAACTTCTTGGTACGTACTATTATTTTAGAAATTGTTATCTGTAAAATAATCTATGCAGAGGCAATTTTACAAATATGTTTAATAACGGATATCACAGTACAGCTAATTAAATATAAAATATCTAAGAAGTTGCTTTGCTTTATCAAAAAAAAATTATATCGCCTAAAACTTCTTGGTACTATCATATGTTTTAAAATTTTTTATCTATAAATAATCTACACAGAGGCAAATTTACAAATGTTTTTAATAACGGATATCACCGTACAGCTAATTAAATATAAAATATCTACGAAGTTGCGTTGTTTTATAAAAAAAATATATCGCCTAAAACTTCTTGGTTCTATAATAGAGTTTTAAAAATTGTTATCCTTAAATAATCTACATAGAGACAAATTTACAAATGTTTTTAATAACGGATATCACCTTATAGCTAATTAAATATAAAATTTCTAAGAAGTTGCTTCCATTTATCCAAAA
>JABXWE010036851.1:0-22774 GCA_014611495.1 Limonius californicus
TCCAGCGCTTGAGGTATCTAGACCGTCTACAAGTCTTCCGCTGCTGATTGCGTTTCGAGATATGTCAGCGCAGCTGCAAGTCTCCTTAACCCTTCACTTTATCCAGCGCTTGAGATATCTGGATTGCCTACAAGTCTTCCGCTGCTGATCGCGTTTCGAGATATCTTGGCTGCAGCTGCAGGTCTCCTTAACCCTTCACTGTATCCAGTGCTTGAGATATCTCGATTGCCTACAAGTCTTCTGCAGCTGATTGCGTTTCTAGATATCTCGGCTGCAGCTGCAAGTCTCCTTAACCCTTCACTTTATCCAGCGGTTGAGGTATCTCGACTACCTACAGGTCTTCCGCTTCTGATTGCGTTTCGAGATATCTCGGCTGCAACTGCAGGTCTCTCTGCTTAACCCTTTACTTTGGTCAGTGATTTGAAGGGCCTCGGATGGTTGCGCGCTTCTTCTGCTGATTGCACTTTGAGTATCACAGCTGCAGCCGCAGGTCGCTCTCCCTAGAGATGCTTGGAAAACCCTGTTGTAAACCTCGTTCAATCAAACAACACCCTAAGGATCAAAAACTTATAGAAATAGATGTTGACGTTACGATTAAACAGACAAGAAAAATACCACAGTTTTGCTATTTGATTTTTTATATCTTCTAATAAGGGAGGCATTTGCTATAGCACAATCCTGGAGCAGACAGTGTATTCAATTTTTAATTGAAAGAAATTAGTCGAGGCCATTTACCTACATTCGTTTCATAAACTAATGGTTATATAAAAAAAAAACTTTCTAAAATTTTTAGTCCAGCATTATTATCTATGAAACAAGACCGCTTTCTCTGGATCCAAGCGTTTATTGTGACGCTTAGATGTACAAACCAGAAATGAACCTAAAACCTTTCTTAGATAATGCTCCATGAAAGTTAAAATTGCGATGTTGTTCATATTCAGCTACCTTCTGCATTTATGAATTAGCCCGAAAATTTTATGTCCGATTGGTCCTATTATTTGCAACCCTTCGTGCTCGTAAAACGTTAGGGTTTTTTCATTACCATATAAAATAGCATAAAAATATCTAAGGAAACTCAGCTCCTCAGTCCTTCCGCCTTTTCGTTATTTCTTTGCTGTTTAGTATCTTTCTGTTTTGAGACCTCGACGCGGGTGTTAGCCGCCTCATTAAACGCGCTGAATTCATTATCGTTGTAATTTATGGTCTCCATATCAGGAAGTTTCTTGTGGTTAGTTTCAGCAAACTCACTACTGACGCCTCTGCACTTTAAAGGATTAACTTCGATATTGATTAATATTGCCCTAGATGGTCTTAGATTCCCCTATAAAAGTCGCCTTCAGCTAAGGCAAAAAACTTATTCGTTTTCCCATGAACTTTCGCTTTGTTATTTTAGTTGTCTTTGGCTGGAACGCCTTTGTTCAGTCCGGGGAAACCAAAAGATTTCTTTCGAAGAAATAACGCACTGGGACGACTGGATGAAATTACATCGCCCTAAACGAAGGAACCTAATTATACCTAGCGTATAAAAAGAAAATTGTAGTTTTTAAAAATAACTGAAAAAGCAGGACTGAAATTACTGGAACAAACAGACAGGCATATTTTCAAACCAGAGGTTGAAGAATTCAGTTTTACGTTATTTCTCCCTTACATAAAAATTTCAATTCATTCAGCTAAACATGGAACAAATGATTTAGTAGTGGCTATGTAGGTTTTCCTTATAATATATTAATAAAATATAAGCGCCTGCAAAGAGAGGGATTTTGTATAAATGACATAATAATACAGTCTTGTGTTCTAATGCTCTAAATAATCTTGCGTTTTTCCATTGTGCTACTTTCCGAATAAAGGTTACGTTACGGCGCAATCGGATTAATACTTTAACCAGCTTCAGATTAAGTTGTCTTTTCGCCCAGCCCTTTTTGCCGCTTTATCTGTATTAGCATTACCGTCCTCGTAATTCAGGTCCACTTTCAATATTTAAAATTCTGTTTAGGCTGCTAACCCTTGTCTCCACTTTCACCTTTCAATTAATCCGAAATAGAGGTCGTAAGTCTGAATTTGCCAGAAGAAACTTTTTCTCCGATAGAATTACCTAACTGACTGCATAGTGTACCCCGCATATTACATTATAAAGTTGCTCATATACAAAGGCTTGGGTAAGTTGATGCCACGATGAGTCTCCGAGCATTTCTGCGTTAATTATTTTTACGCTGCGATAGATGTTGAATTTTTGAAACGTTCGGATGGATTCTTTAAAAAACGAAGGAGAATTATTTTTTAATTAAACATAGTTTTTGCAATAAAGATTGTTTGTAATTATGTTCTAGGGAATACTTTACGGTTTTGTACGCTATCTAACCGCTTAACAATTGAGATGGAGAAAGCATAATGCGAGGATGTACATGAATAAGTGAAGAAGCAAAGGCAATAAAAATTTTATAGTTCTGTTTTTTATGTCCGTTGTTTGGAAAATAAAAGAAATTAGCAGAATTTAACGTCTTTTACCCACAAGAAATTAATGAAATTCAGTCCGAAAACTCCTTAAATATTTAGAGTATTACACTCTACTTGCCGGAATGAATGATTTTTGTTAGGCATACAGAAATTAGAAGAGTTTCAACATTCAAAAAAATGAATTTCATATTATTATCACTTATAGATATTGGTAATATTCCAATACATGAAGTTGTAAGTAAAATTAAGATAAATTACCTAGGAAAAGCCTTTAATCACCGATTAATTCCATAGGAAAATGATGCGTCGGCAATATTGATGGCAACAAAACCAATCAACCGTGATTACGTTCGATTTTCCATAAAATTAAATAGTTATTAGGGTATTTCCCCTACGCTGACGCTATTCATCATTATCAAAGTACAGGAGTGAAGAATCAGATAACGATAATGGATTTCAGGTGTAATAACGTTTGCGAAATAAACCGACGTCACCGAGCACAAAGAAAAACCCACCGGAGCAGGGGGCTTAATAATTTTGTGGTGCATATTTTAATTTCGGTGTTTGTTTATTTCGACGAGAGCGTAATATAACAGAAAATGCAAATAGGACGGGTGTAATTCGGCCGGGCTAATAAATCATTAAAAATATAGAAAGTGTTAAATATTACATCTAATTAAAAGCAGAATGCGAGAGTAAGTTTATTCTGCAAGACGAGCGAGCGCAAATATCTTCAAAAACACTCTCGGGACTTCATAAATTTCTACATAAAAGAAAGATGAAGGGCGTGTAATAACTCACTTGCAACTTCGGGGTAAGTAACTAAATATAACTTCAAAAGTAAGCTTCAAAGAACGAGTTACAAAGAAAAATGAAACTACTAATTTTGAACTTTTCGCGACCGGTTCGCCTAGGATAACATCGATACATACACAACACCACCTTTGATAATTTAACGCGATTTTATTTTACTTTCAGCACATTTTACTTCCTTGGGAGGGCGGAAGCTAAATCTTATGGTATGCTTTCTACATTTAAAAATATGCTTAAAACTATATCATTAAAATTAAAACTCGCCTCCATTCAACCGGTCTTAACATTTTCGTCATCCCAAATTCAGCACCAATAAAAGCAAGCAAGCCATCCAAGTATCTATTTCAAGCGGCACCTATTTGTATAGGCCGGACAGCATAATTATCGATTTAAATAAGAAAATTCTGTTATGCTCTGTACAGTTGCATTGCAACTGCAAACAAGTTAGTCGATGACAAATTGTTGGGACAGGGTTCTTCTTATTCGTTTGCCTAATTAGTTAATAGTTACGCACATTTACAAAGTACCAACATTTCATCACACTTCATTTATAATTTAATAAAGATTCAAATTATAATAAGAAGCACTGATTGCATTAACATTAACAAGAATAGGAAAAGTAGATTGCAGATAGGTAATAAAATTGAAAGGGAAACTTGAGAAAATCATTTTACATGGGTGTTAAAGGGAAGAGAGGAAAAATATCCTCCGCGCAAGAAAAGGCAACAGAAATAGAAGTAACAACTACAGTAACCGGGGAAGATGCAACACGACATAAGGAGTGAAAAGAAGAAAGCTCCAAGGGAAGACGAGCTACAAAATAATGTTTGGCTTAATACGCCGGACAATGTAATAAAAAGATTAGCAGAGTGTATAGAAGGCACACGGGAAGGCAAAGGAATGCCAAAAAAAAAATGGAGAAAGGTGATCGTGACACCAATACACCAAAGAGGAGATAACGTAGAAAATTTCAGAGGGATGACATTAATGGACACAGGATATGTATTGTATGACACGATACTAAATAAAAAGTGTTAAAACTGGAGATATAAGAAAACAATATTACTCAGGAAGCAGGCAGAATTACGAAATAGCAAAAGAAAAAGGGAAACTATTTACCTGTTCCATCGATCTAAAAGCAGGTTTCGGCATAGCGGAGTGACAAGAACTATAGAAAATTATGGAAAAATGGGGAATAGATTATTAATCTTACAATACGTGTACGCTATATCAAGAAACTGTAAAATACAGAAAAGTCAATGGAAAGGAAACAAAAAGATTTTGAACAAGCTAAAACAAGCAAGCAAGCGGGAGGAATAGTAATAGGCAGGAAGAAGATTTGGTCACTAGCACATGCAAATGGGATAGTAGCGAAAGAAAATGAAGTTAAAGGTGGAAAAATCTTAGATTCTTGTTTTTTATTAAAGGAGGAGGAAGAGAGAACACGGAAAATTGGATGTGATACAATAAATAATTAGAAGAAGTAAAAGAAATAACACATCTGCGATACACATTTCAAAGAAATACATAAAAGAGAAACGGGTAAAGTTATAAAGGCAATGGGGCAAATATGAGCTAGAGGAAAGAGACAATTTGGAGAAATCTTCAAAAAGAAATTAATGCTATTCGTTACAATAGTAACAAGTATAATTACATAAGAAGCAGAAATATGGCCCTGTGAAAAGAGGGAAGAGGTACAAAAATTGTAGAAAAGCATCTAGAAACGGTACTGGAATTGGACATAAACGCACTAACTAACACAGCGCTAGAGGAAATGAAAAGAAGGAAATTTAAAATAGAAGCGGAAGACAAAGCAGTAAAATATAAAGAGAAAATAAGAGAAACGACAGAGAATGTAACACTGGCAGAGTGCTGGTAGGAAATAGGAAGAAATGAAGAGAAAGAAGTAGAAGAACCTTTAAACAAATTGGAGAAGAAAGAAGACGTCGAGAATAGAGGCAAATAAGAGAAGAAAAGAAAAACAAAGATAAAGGGCAACATAAACTAATAGCAGATTTAGGTGTCGAAATGAAGCAAATGGTAGGAAAATATGGAAAAAAGATGAAGAAAAAGTGTGTAGGCTGTGCGGCGAGGGGGTAGAAACAATAGAACATTTAGTATTATATACTGTATATAAAGGCAGGAAAACGGTGAAGAGGGTATTAAGTGAGAGTCGTAAAGGCATAGGGTGGATAAAAGAAGTACATAGAAGGCGAAAAATGGAAGAATACATTTTGGTTAATTGTTTTGACAAACTATAAATTAGATGAAAAATATGTAAATTATTTTTGTAAATTCAATTGACTGCAAGCTGTAACGCAGTAATAACAATAAATACTGCAATACGACTAGGCTGTAGCACCCGATGAGTACTACAATCCATCACCCTAATTATAGAATCCAGTTCTGTACAATTATGTTATTATTGCAGTGATGGTTCACAATTTCCGCTATTTAGGATGAAAAGTTTTAAACGTCTTTAACAATTGCAACACTATATAATAACTACATGATACTATTAGTTCCGGGAAGGGAACAGTCGATTCAACACTAATAATCGCATCGAACAAATAATACTGGGCGTAAAAATTAATTTATAACGACGGCTAAATAACTCTCTTGGAATTCAAAAAACTAAAATAGAAATTCACTTTCAGCTCAGTATTTCGACTTTAGTCGCATAGTTCCTCACTTTTAAAAAATGGTGAACCATCATCCTTCCTTCTCACCTATCTATCACTTGCTGTAAATTTAAGGCAGTGTTGTCTTACATTTCATTTTCCATTTCTTTTAAATACACTTAGGCTACAGGATTAGCTAGTAACAACTTAAATATGTCGAACAAGCTTTAAAATAATCTTATACGAGATCAGCCTTTTAAGTTTTGACAAACGACCACTAGATGACCGTATTGAGATGTGTCATTACTATTTTCGTAAAATTTGACATCTGTTATTGTGAAAACAATGGTAGCTTACAAATTGACCGAGTAGTTTGTCTTTTACAGTGAGCGTTTAAAAAAGCAATTTTGTGAAAAAATGGAAATGTCACGTGAAGGTTTGACCGAAGCTCAAAAAAAGGCTCGTGTTAATTGGTGTAAGGACATGCTCAAAAAATTCTATGGAGGAACAGCAAAATCCGTATACAACATCGTAACAGGTGACGAAACTTGGATATATTCGTATGAACCGGAAACTAAGCAACAATCCATTGTTTGAGTGTTCCAAGCATTAACTAAATCCCACAAAAGTTGTTCGTTCACAAGTCCAAGAAAATGATTGCTTGTTTTTTCGGTTGCACTGTTGCAACTATTCCTTTAGAGGATCGAAGAACAGTTAACGATGAATGGTATACAACAATTTGTACATCATTCTTCATCATGATAATGCTAGCTCTCACGCAGCACGTCAAACAAATGCTTATTTGAAGGAGACAAACTTCAAATTAATGTCTCATTGTCCGTATTCGTCTAATTTATCGCTTAGCGACTTCTTTGTGTTTCTGAATGTCAAACAAAAAATGCGGTGGACAGCGATTTACATCACCTGAAGAAGCTGTTGAAGCCTTCAAACACCATATTTTTGAGATACCAACTTCAGGGTGGAAAAAATCTTTGGAAAATTGGTTTGAACGCATGCAAAAGTGTATAAATCTTAAAGACGAATATTTTGAAAAGCAATAAAACGGTTTGTTCCAAAAAAATTTTTTCTTTCCTAGTTTTTGTAAAAAGTTGTCCTCGTACTGAACGCTAAACTAGAAAATAGAAGTAGACAGAAATCGAAAAATTCGCTAAGATCTAATTTACAATTTATTATAGTGACTGTTTAGAATTGCCTTCGGCCATCCTAAAACGGAAGCTTTATGTTGTTACAATTCGTGTTTTTGAAATTATTTATTTTATATGCTGCTGTCGTTGTAATTACAGTAAACTCTATTTTTTTTTTAATTTAAATCAAAGACTCAAACTTATTCTATCAATGCGATTAAATACATGGCATTGCATTTAGTTACGGATGTTTTCATAAAATTCTTTAAATAGTATTTCAAAAATTATCAGTAATATTTACAAGTTAATCGTTTCTCAAATTCAATTGAATTTTACAACCTGGTGGGTATTGTTTAGTTACAAGCGTTGATAGCAAAGCAAAGTAACAGAAAATTAGACGAACTATTTAAAGAATGCGAAGGTATTGTTAAAGTTTTAGAAGTAACGTGGTTTTGTCCCAAACGGATTAAGTTCTGGTCTAAAACAAGTACGTGAAAGAGCGAATAAAGGTCAGTGCGGCAATTTACTTTGCTCTTGTTGATCTAGAGAAAATATATAAGGAAGCGGGTTGCGTCATGGTGTGAAACAGATTGAAGCAATACAAGGGTGGGTTTGAACCTCGATGCAGAATCCCGTTAAACTGTACTGGGTCCTGGAAATCGAGATATCTTCTTGGTGGGAATTCAAGTAACTTTTTTTGTGCAGCTACGAATTACATGAAGTTTCCAATATAATACTAGACCTTTATATAAAGGACTGATACAGTCATATTTTGTTCTATGCCATGGTTAATAAACTAGTGAGTATCATCAGCGTCAGCAATCCTAATTGGCTTCCCATTTGTTTCGCAAAATAGAAATTTTCCAACAAAAAACTTGTTTTTGGTTGCACGCCATACCCAGAAACGACAACTGGCAGTTATATCGTTATCACTAATTTTCATCGACGTATGATATTCAAATTCCTTTATAATCTAAAAATAGCTGGCATAAAAATTCCTTCTTCGTTTCGATTTAGATACACTGCAGTTCTATAAAATGAAAATGGAAATTCTTCGAATGGTGAAAGTATGGCTTCAAAAACGTAATAACAGAATTAAGGAGAAAATTTAATTAAAGGTATATAAATAACACAGGACAGCGTAGCAAATACAAACAATGAACGATAAGAAGGAAAGTATTGATACATACATTTAACTAATTAAAAAGGGTTGGACGAGAAAACTTCGTTTCCTTAAAATTATTTATCAATGTCTTATTACGTTGCTTTCGTACAGTTAGCCGCTTTTTGTGTATTCTAAATGACTATAAATGAAACAGACATGCTAAATCTGAAATACATTAAATACTTCAAACAAATTACGTACTTAATCCAAAAATACACACGTAAATAGTATTTATAAAATACATGACGATAAATGTCTGGTTTTCTAAATTTTCGCACATTTCATGAATGAACAGTCATAAATGGTGTGATGTTTATATTTTTCATAGGTTTATAATTTGTATAACACCGCGTAAAAATGCGCAACATCTTTCCAGGCTTATTTTTAATACTAAAATTATATAGCGTCATAATACTATACAGGGAGAGTAATTGAAATGTAAACTCATATTCTGTAGAATTAGTTTCTTAATCCGGTTGGCTTCGCTGAAATATGCTTAAATGGAAGTTAAAAATATAGTGTTTGTTTGAAAGATATCAGTTACCATTGTTTCGCATGTTATTTAAAACAATTAAAAATGTCAGATGGTATTTTTTTATCTGTCTAATTAGGTGTCAGCATTTTACATGTAAGTATTGAGAGCAATAGCAAATACTATTTTGGCGGCATGCACAATAATTACAATATTACAATAATGGCGCACTATGTGTTGTTATATACCGTTCAGCAAATGGCAAGTGTTGCAACATGAAACTAGTTTTAAAACTAGTAATATTATTTTTTCCTGGCCAAAATACACTGTTCGCCCAGATCAAGAGCCGCTCTCAAAGACACCTGCAAGTTGCTGTAAAGGCTAGGTATAAATAATATTATTTTCATGGCAATATACGAACGTTAAGAGAATATTTACTTGCTTTGCCCACTCACACAAAGTACGATCATTCACAAAATTTGCTTACGTTAAGTATATATTTTTTTCTAGCATGTCATAAAAGTTACGAAATTTCAAGAATTGGATGAGACTGCGAAATTCGGTGTCCCAGAGCAGCTTATGGAAGGTTTTGTACACGCAGATTGTAAGATCGACCTGGATGCTTTTGCAAACTATGATACCTAAAAATAAACAAAACACATGTGCTTGGCCAAAACACTGTTAAATAAAATTAATTTGCACACTGATGTCTTACATGGTTACCTTCTGTTTCTTTTCTGAAATGACGCGTAAGTAATACACAAACTTTAGGGTCCCCAAGAGCAAGAGTTTCGGGATAGTGAAAAGCTTGATATTCGAAATAATACAATAGGCGATTCAAGCTAAGCAATACGCCCTCTGGCGGAATTGTGATGAACTCCTGAAACACAGCCGCGAGTGACAATTCCAATATAATCATTTGGTTTTAATAAATTATTGTAAGCTACATTCGTGTATTATAAAATATATTTAAGCAACTAAAACGTCAATACTTGAATAATGGAGTTTCCCCCAAAGAAGGAAAGCAATGACAAAACGTTTTGCATGTTTAATTGCGATTCTAAAAGCAAAAGGTGCCTTAACCTAGCTTTTCATTATTTTCCAAAAGCAGGAGCTAGAAATGTTGCAGTAGTGAACATATTTGGCCTAACTGAAATAATTTACCTCAGGATCGTTTAACCATGCGGGATAGAATCATTCTGACTTTCATTAAGTTGAAAAATAACTCGTCGTATGTTGTTTTAAGCATATTGTTTGGTGGTTTATCTTCACAAACGTGTAAAACCATATTCTATACTATTTTGAATGTCCTGTACGTAGTACTTAGTCCTACAATTTATTTTCGTACGCGTGATGAAGTTTTAGCAAATCTACCTACATGTATCAGTAAGTTTAAAAATGTTTGAGTCGTTATTGATTGTACAGAAAATTTTTTACAATGTTCTAATTGTCTGTGTTGTCGAATTCGAACTTACTTGCATTATAAATAATATAATATAATATAAATAATAATTATAAATAAATTGTCACTCATAATTACGGCCAAAATCGAACAAGAACAAAAAATACACACATTCACTAAACCAGTACTACACTGCGCAACGATTTATTTACAACCTGCTGGCGAGTGAGACTGTGTTTCACCTAGAACAGCTGATTGTGTGCGCGCGGGAAAAGTTAATTTGAATTGCCTATATATAATCACAACAAGGCGGCAGAAGTACCTATGGCTGATTTCTAAGTTAAAAGCGCCAATGTAAAAAAGGCTGGCTTTTTTTCTACATTTAGAGAATTTGCAATATTTTGCAGATTCAGAGTAGCACGAATTACGAAATAAATTGCAAAGAAGGTTTCTGGAATTAAGATCCCACGGTTGCCAGCAGGATTGGGAAATTGTGTGTGGTGGGTAGCAAGATTCACTTCATTAATTTCTTTTTAATTTATGATATGGTAAATTACAACAAAACGCATCTTTGAATATTTAATAAAATGCACGATATACATTCTTTCTGTATCAGCACTTTCCAATAGTTTCCTACAGGTACACATTTATTTGGCGATTAGTTGGATTTTTTAAACAAATTCGGAAGATATTCTTTTAAATTTGTCCATACTGTCTCAGAAATGAACTTTGTTTCTTTAGAAAACTTTTCACTACAATAAGAACTTGTATGATAGTGGACTTAGGCGTAGGATATTCTATTATTATGATTATTTTCGTTATTTTTTTGTAAAGGCAGCATGTACTGCACGAAAAACAAAACATTTAATTCTTTTAGACTTCTTTGATTTGTTATTTTGACCTCATATTTAAAGTACTGCATTTATTGTCTCAACACTAAAAGAAAATTCTATTTCATTATAGTATTAAGAAATTAACAAATTCATTTGTTGCTACTATACTTTTAATAAACATTCCGTTTGTAAAGCCACCATTTTGCTGTCTCTTACATTATCAGGTCATACTCATATTTACCATATTTTTTACCTTTACTTCTATAGGTCGGTGCGTGGTTTTGAAAAAACTAAATTTTGTGAATCCATTTTTCATCTATTTTTTAATGCTTTCGGGAGTTCCGAATTGTTAAAGGAACAAATTATCTCTTGGCTTGGTGAAAAAGCCCTGCATTACCAAAGCGGGAACCTTAACGTAATTGTTTGACATCCTGTCTAAAAATAGATTTAAATATCTTATCATTATTATGTTATTCGTCTATCTGCTTAATGTGATCTTGACATTTTATATAAAAATTGAGACAGACATTGTTGCCTAAATCCCTTAATCAGTTACCTATTATTCTGAAAAATAATGAGGGGATTAGAAATTATTTAATTCCGATTTAAAACTCATTTGCATGAGTAATATCCTTTGTATGCTAGCTATATATACCCTGCGCTGTAGTTAGGACATATAGTTGAGATTTACATATCATGAAAGTTGCACTAAGCCCGCGCAGAAGAAACAGATCAAATTATCCCACAAACAGTGGTATGCAATCATTATCCACCGTAATGAAAGAGCTTCCACTCAAGCTAAACTCCGGAGTGCTTGATTACAAATATAACAAATAACCTCTGGTAGAGATGACGCTGTGTTAAGAAGAACTAGCCTCAACTCTGCAGAACTGACTAAATTGTGGTCAGAAGCTATCGGTATCAGTTTTTGTACGTCTATTATGAGAAGAAAACTTAATTTTGGATTCGAGGATGTGGAAGTTTCCGAGAAACACAGATTCATCCGTTTCAGATAGGAAAAGGAACATCGCTACTGGCCACCAGAACACTGACGTAAGGTGCTATTCAGTGATTAATCCACTGTGACAACAGTAGCTATGCTATGGTATGTCAGAAGATTTTCTGGGAAAGAATTCTCACTACGGTTTTTAGTGAGAATTCTTTCCCAGAAAATCTTCCAACAATAAAACCACCCACCTCTGTTATATTATGGGGATGCATGTCGGCCAAATGAGTTTTTCGACTGCATGTCGTCTTTGGGATAATAAATAACACAAAAACGTTGAAGTACTGCAGAAAGAATAAAATGTAGCCTAATGGGAAAAATTTGTCTGAAAAAAATTTATTTCCCAGGATGACAACGCACCATACCTTGAATGTCGGCTAATAAGAAGAATAAAGTTGATTGAATGGATTAGCCAACACAAAACCCACGCTTTAAAACCATCGGAAACATTTGATACAAAATTGCTAATATCATTTAAAAGAAAAAACCAACAAAAATGGAATTAATCAAATCCTTGGTTCACTCTATCTCTAAGACAGAACATGGAAAACTGGTATATCGATGGCAAATAGATTAACGTTTAACAAATAATTGGCCAAACAAATAGTGAAGTAGGTAGTCATTATAACAATATGCCTCCATCTGTCAGTACTGCAGATGTCTCATAGATAAGCGCAGTATAAGCTTTATTATTTATTTACAATTTATAACTTGGAATACAATTTCTCGACAGTTAAGTTATTATAATGAATTTCTTAAATCGATAAAATATCTACTGACAAATAATTAAATCAAAATGTGGAGTGGTTTGTATGATATGAACAGCGCATTTCTTGTCTCTTATAGGCGTACAGATTTTTCTCCGATGTACATCTTGGGCTTTGAACTGTCACAGATGTGGTCGTTTTAAAATTACCTTATACTATCCAAGTAACGTAAATGTATTTAGAGTTCTCTTAGACAATCAAATCTCTTACAAACTTTTAATATAATTTATTTTCTTGTATTGTTTAACTTGTCCTTTATCGTTCTATAGACTATAGGAGCCATTTTTGCAAGACCCTGTATCTGAAACAGCAGAAGACCAACTGAGAAAGTTCTTAAACAGCCCATAGCGATATAATTTGCTGTGTAACATGCAGTACTGCAGATTGGAGAAACGATTGGAACGACTTGCAGTATGGAAATTTCGCTACTAACGTTCAGACTTAAATTCAGATTAGTTGTACAGTAAATTGTACATTATTATCCACAGACGTATATATTCCGGGTGTCTCTTGAGCAACGTACAGCAGTTTTGAATTTTTACGTTGTTCGCGATGGCACCCACTATTTTAAAAAATAATAGCCTTAAGTGTGTTAGCTTTATTAGAAGAAAATGAAAAAAAGATTAGAAGAAGGAGAAAATGGTTACTGCAACGACTATGTATTCATATATGAATTTACCAAGAGATTTCAAAAATTATCCAGCTGTACGATAGATTTGTAAGCATGCCATACTACCATATAATACGACTGCGTTGTACTACGTGTTGCATTACACCGCCACACACGTTGCAATTGTTGTTCGAACGGTTGAATCAACTAAGATTGTACATTCTGCTGTACGATAAATCGTATCGTCTGTGGGCCCTATTAATATCAATTAAACCGTAAATGTTTACATTACGTTTGTTGCCGGACCTTCTTTACTTTAATTCTCTTTTAACTTTAAAATGCTACTTCAAATTAAGCTTTCTCTTAAATAGTTTACCTTGTCTTTTAACGTTTTATTAAGTCTACGCGCAATTTTAGAAACACCACGTACATATAAATGTTTGTTGCTTATGCGGTTTGATAAATTACGACCTAAAAGTTACTTGATATTTCCAGGACTACAAATTCGCGTTCTTCCATTACAAGTCTATCAATTTAAAAATGTACAAATAAGAAGCAAAATTTACCTAAACAACGTACGTTTATTTTTGATGTCGAGTGGTTAGGCAAATTCTAGTTTGTTTGCGGAGGATGTTAGTATTATTGTATTAAATGAATGCAAATGTTTCCACGCTAAGGTAACTTCCACGAAATTCTAATGCCATAAATGAAGTGAACTAGCTTTTAGCCAGAAGGAACAAACTGAACAACTAAACCTCGAGTGAGACTGTTATTGTTGGTTAAAAACAATATTGAACTTCAAGGCATCATCAAGTTAATTATTAATGGAAATGCTTGGTAATAAAAATATATGATGCAACTATAAAAAGTTCGTTTAAAAAGTTTCGTCTGACAGGATGGAAAAACTTGTTCCGAGTTTTTAATGAAAATTTGATGCGTGGAAAATTGGTTGTGATATGAGTTGCTGATGGGAAACGCGACCTTTCAAATTTTCGTCATAAATTGCTATGAATTGTGAATGGCGGTGTACGGTTTCAACAACAGTAGGTAAAAACCCAATTAAAAAGCTTTTGTGAAAATTTACTTTTAAATGCGACTTTTTGTTTTACACAAAGGGTCGTTTTTATTAAGCAGCGGCTGATAAAATTACCGACAAAAAGTTTAATGCTCAGACACTAGAATTTTTTAGGTTTATAACGTTGTACATTTAAAACTCATCTGAAGCTACATATTAAGTCGTTTCTATTTAAAATTGTATGGTCTGCTTCAAGCGATTAATAAAGGAAATATGGTTTTTTCTTCAGCCATTAAAGGACATTACGCATGTGGATCAAAAAGCGGAACATACAACATACACAAAATAATTAGGCACATTAGACAAACTAGTAACAATAGTAGTTCTTGTGTACACATTTTTTGACAATAACAAACACCCATTTTTTTCGGCAGATTTTTTTTAATAAACAGCAAATATGTTAAATTGCCTCTATAGTATAACAATAAGCTGTAAGACTTAAAACAAAGTGTTACTACACTACTGTGTGCGGTCAGATAAGTCCTACAAAGAGACCATATCGAATAGCCCTCTTGGTCACTTGTCCTAAATCGATGATTTATTTGTTGTAAAACAACTTAAAGAAGATTACCATAAGAAGTTCATACACTGTTATTCAAGAGAAAGGGCGAGAGGAGGGAAGGAAGACAGGCTTAGAGAGTCAAACTTCGAACAAACATAATATTTGTCTAATACACTTTTTAAGAAAATGAAAAAGATGAAGTAAATACGAGAAAAAAAATTATAGGAAATATTATGACGCATAAGGTAGACATTACAGTTATTGGCACTAACATTTATAAATTAAAATAATAAGAATTTTATTCATTTCAGGGATATTTTGATGCAAGCAATTTGTGCTTATATCATATGTTCCCATATTTGGAATGTTTTAGCTTCTTGTGTTGGCAGTATAATATTTTATCGCCTTCTTGTGAGTGCTGCTAGTTGAAAATGTTTACAAAATCCGTGAGAAAGAAACCCTGAAAATAACTTTGTTTTAGTATGAATGTTGGTACTTCTGTTGTAAAACATATTGTTTTTGTGAAAATAACACAACTTTTTATCGTTTTCATAAGTCATAAGCTACAAATATCTCGCTTAAAGTGTACTTTTCGTAGTGCCAACAACTGCCACAAATTAACCACATGAAAACGGTACTTGGCACAGGGTGCCAACAACTGTATTTTTCGTTTAATTACAAAATGCGTTAGAAATATGCCTTTTTCTTTGTCTTATTCATTGGGATCACGATAAAATACCTTCGTGATGCAATATGTAGGTAGAATTTCCGGTGCCAATAAATGTATTCTAGCGATAGTAAGGGTTTATTTTTGTTTGACAGGCTTAAGCTGAACAAAATGCCCAAAAAACGTCAACCTATGGAAAAAAATGTAGATAATATTAAAAAGGCCCTTGAGGTAGTACAAAATGGTATTTCCAAAAAATTGCTGCGCGTCTATTTAGGGTACCTAAATCAACCTTGAATTTTGAATAAAAAATTATTTGACTGGTGTGCCTAATCGTGGCCCTTCCACAATTTTATATTAAGAGGAAGAAATCGCTTTAAAAAATTGGATTTTTGAATGCCTTCGCACGGGATTTCCACGAAGATTGGAGGATGTCCAATGTTCTGTAAAACAATATTTAGATCAAACTTCACGAAATAATCCTTTTAGAGATAATATCCCCGGCAGGGGTTGGTACAAGGCCTTCTTAAGAAGACATCCAGATATCTCGGAGAGAACATCCGAGGCGGTCACCTCAGCTAGTTCTAAAGTCTCTGAAACTGACATAAAGGGCTGGTTTCAAAATATACACGAGCATCTAATGCAAGAAAACTTTGAAACCATTCTTTTAGATCCCACTCGCGTTTCAACGGAGATGAAACAAACTTTGTTCTATGTCCATAAAATAAAAAAAGTCCTAACTCCTAGAGGTGCTCAGAATGTTTATGAAACGATATCGGTGATGCCAAATCAGCGTTAACAGTCATATTCACATTTGGAGTATCTGGGGTGACTACTCCTCCAATGGTAATTTACCCCTACAAAAGATTACCATCCAATATAGCACAGTCTGTGCGGAAACCTTGGGGCATAGGACTTAGTGACACAAGGTGGATGAAATCATATATTTTTTACGAGTACATTGCCAAAGTCTTTCATCTCACTTTGAAGAGAATGAATGTGACATTCGCCATCATACTGTTTGTAGATGGACACAGAACTCATTTAGATAGAAATCTAAGCAAATTGTGCTCCAATATACAAATTATTCTTATTGCTTTGTATCCCAATGCAACACGCATATTGCAGCCCGCCCATATGGCTGCCTTTCGGCCTATTAAGGCAGAATGGAAAAAATCTATGCTAGCTTGGAGAAGAAATAATCTCTCTAAAGCACTAACCAAAGAAGATTTTGCTCCAATTTTAACAAAAGTTCTGACTGCAATAAAACCAGAGACCTTCTTAGTAAATGGATTTTGTGCTTGTAATTTAAACCCATTAAACCCAAATACCACAGACTACACCAAATGTTTGGGGAAATCGAAAAATACTAAAGTCAAACCTAGCAATGAGTTCCCAAGGGATTTAAGTTATAACGTATTTAATAATTTAAGAAAAAATGTCTCCGTTAATAAAAATTCTAGCAAAATTGAAAGTAAGGAAGAGATCGACGACAGTGATTTCGAAGATGACATTATGTATTATAAAAATGAAGCGAATGCTTTTGTGGAAAAAAGTGAAAACTGTGAAGCAGAGAAGACTGATAATGAAGACAACACTGATGTAGTAGACCAGCTGCATCACACATCTGCGAATGCAGAACTAGAAATTAGTACAATTATTGAAAGAAATCCACATGTGAAAACCAAAGAAAGTGTTCCATGCCAATCCAAAGAAAACAAAAATAGTGATAACATTGCAATTGAATTTTCTGGCGTAATAGTTGAAGAATTTATCCCACTGTTTTGCTAGATTCAAAAGAAAACGAGACTCCTTTATTAGAAAACGTTCTGCAATACCCAGATTCGCCAGTAAGAACAGGTAAAAGGCAAGTTGAAAAACTGCCATTTTTAATCACTTCAGAAATTTGGCAAGGAGCTATGGATAAGAAGGAGTACGAAAAAAGAAAGCAATAGACTGAAAAAGAAGAAAAGAAGCGTTTGCGACATTTAAATAAGGAAATCAAAGAACAATCCAAAGTGACTAAATCAGAAAAAAGAAAATACAACACAAAGACCTCTTCCAAACCAACAAAATCGCAGAAGATTACTCAATTACAAGAAAAAAACAGAAGAAAAGCATAATAAAGTCCACACCATAGTTGACACTAGTGAAATAATAGAAGAGCAGAATAAAATTAACATTATTTCATTAAAGAAACATGACAATCCGAAAGAGGATATAAACGAACATTTTCATTATGTAGACCCAGTATCAGACGTTGAAGATCAGGCTCCCGGATATATCAAATTAAGAACAGGACTGTGTTTCATTTGTGTTAGGTGTATATTAAAAAAAAATCCGGGCATTAAATGTTCTTTTTTAACAGAGGTTACTACGCAACATGTTTAAAAAATCAATCTGAAGCTACTGAAAGTCAAATGTTTATTTGTAAAACGTGTCAAAAAAATGGTAATATAAGTATTAGATAAATATATTTATTGTTACCTGCATTTGTATGTTAATATTTTTTTTAATTTCCTTTGGTTTATATTTTTACCTTGTACGTAACTGAATAAATTTCATTCGTTTTGCAAATATCGAAATTGTTTTTATTTTCTATAATACAGGGTGCCAATAACTGTATAATTAAGAGGGCCAATTACTATGACAACAATGTCAACTACTGTGTTTTTAACATCATGTATTTTTTAATTTTTTTCAAGAAAACGGGACAAACAAAGCCAAATCCACTTACATCATATTGAAACTTAATATGTGCTCCTTATTAAGGTAATCTTTAAATTGTTTTTTTGTCAAAACGATATATTTGTTAAAATATTATAAATGACAAACTGCTTAAAGTGCCCAGAACTGTAGCTCTTACCTTATTTGATTTGTCGAGTTTTACAAACTAGTTGGATATTTCTTTGTTGTGTTTAATTTCTATACTTAATATTTTCACGATGTGTTTCTAATCTAATTGCAAGAATCAAACAATTCTTTCGGTGTATTGTCATTGAGACCTAAAAAGTTAATAATATATCTACACCAATGGCGGAATTCTTGTATTTTTTTTAATTGTTGCGTTGGTATTTCCACATGTTATGCCAAATTTTATATCAATATCTTATTTTCTTTTTACTCATTTTTCAACGTCCCGAATTTTCGACTTGATACGTACGAAATTGCCCCAAACCTAATTTAATTTTAAATCAGGATTCTACAATTATCGTAATTCTAAGAAATAAGCAAATACAGTAGAGTTATTACTAACTTATCAGCAACAGCAGTAGTGAAAATCGTTTACATAACTTACCTGGCCACGTTTTTTATGATAAGTAGAAATTTTTAAGTGTAGTTTACACAACCCGTGACACCTAAGGTGGAATGTCGATCGACACGTACTATGAATGGTTCAAACATAAGCATCTATTGTACATTTACACAAGTACGGATTAAGCCTTGAGTTGTATTTGCAACTGAAAGAATTAATAAAAGCCACTTATGGAGTGAACTAGAAGAGTGTACTAAGTGCAACTTCCACTTATTGCAAAGTTGGATTAATACAAAATCGATTTATTGAGAGATTTCCACATATAAAACTGTAAGAATTTGGTCAGCAGCATCAGCGAAATTTGGTTAATGAAAGATCGAGACAAAGAGTCGGTGTTACGAAAACAATAGAAAATTAAAACACCACCGTCAAAAGGTTTGGGAGACACGATCTCGAATTTAAAATAGTCAAGGCAAGCAATATAATTCTGTTTTCAAATGACCGTAAAAAATGAGAAATCGATAAATGTAAAATAAAATTCTCAACCACTGCGATATTTTAATAATCCCTCTATTGATTACCGTGTGACCGATTAATATCGGAGTAAAGCCAAAAAGTGAACCAATTCGAAATTAAAATCCAGGTAAATTATTGGAATACGTTTTCCAATTATAACATGCAAATGGCTCGCGCATCCAGATTGGAGACTAATTAAACCACCTTTCTGGTTATACAATAATATTACGGGATGAATAAATGAACCGTAATTACCCGCTAATTTTCATATCAGAAACGGAAAATCCGTTTATGTATTGGAATTCTAAAAACAATAACAAAAATGTTTCTTTAATATATACTACGAAAAATAATCTATTAAAATCATTGTGAGATGTTTAATATTTGAATATGTTTATGCAAATTAATAAAGCGACTGTTAGATATATTATTATACATAAATATCACAAGAGAAACGTAATAAATTAGAAAATATCAATAATATTTTACCTGTTCTTATGTGTAGTTGGCTAAATGTACGGTAATTATGGGAAAATATGATTCTAAAAATTTTACAGAATACCCCAGGGATTTGAAAATATAATTCTCGAAATCTTAGGCTTGCAATAAAATATTGAATATCCCGAGGTTCGCAAACAATTCTTTCTTGCTTTAAAATAGCCTCTCAGTTTTAAAGGTGGAAATAAAATTTATTATTCTCATAGTCTTGTAAGGTATCCAAGTTATTACCTCATCGTTTGCCCTGGAACGAAAACAATATTTAAATAACCACCCTAAATTCAATACGGTCCTTGTTTATACGTACTATAACTTCCGGGATTAGAAATATAAAACTAACTTCTTTGAAAAGTTGGGGCAGTTCGGGCGAACAGTATGAATATAGTGGCGCTTATTCATTTTATATAACCTACATAACTTCACTTTGACCACACGGGGCTCTGAATGGGGAAACTTAAAAATTTCATGGCGAGAATTCTATATATAGATCTCGTCTTCCTCGAGAGGATTAGGGATACGAGAATCGAATATCTATCTGAACATGAGCAGGTAGTAATAAAGGTTCTTAACAAGTTACGTGCAAGTCTGAAACAACTTCCAACTTAATCTCGCACAAGACCTGTACTACAATTTGCTAATGTAACCAAGTTTTTCTACGTCACGTTTTGGTTTATTTACATCGTTTAACGATCTTGCGTTATTTTCACGTTTAGTTTGATCGTCTTAGGTCCCGGGATCCATTAAGGTGTGTTTACGCGACCCAACTAAAGGCTAGAAAATACTTACTAGCGTTTAAGGGGATTGCCGAATGCGTTTGCATGGCAGAGATGTGATGATGGGCGGCATCCACATGGCGAGTTTGATAACCCAACATCGGCCCATGGTACAGCACTTGGTGATGGGCGTGCGAGCCACCGTGCTGCTGTCGAAACCCCGCCACCGTGGCTAACCTTTGTCAATAGCTGCCGGACATTTCGTTCTTTATCATTTTCACTCACTCACTTAACGACCAATTTATGTGTCATGTTGTTTTCGGGTTCTTCCACAATTCACACTCTGGACGTTTTGAATTTTCATGTTAAGTGCAGGGATTGAAGGCTGTGGGAAAAGCGATGTAAAGGTTTAAAAATTAAATAAAGAACACATGTCCGACAAATTGTCGCTTTTTTATGTTATTTTATGAATAATAAACATGCACTCTGTGTGTAGTAAATTCATAAATATTTATGTGACCTAGAAAGCCCCGATGTAACACTAATAAAAACATATATACGATACAAAATATTGCAGCGAAAAATGGGAGTTTTATCTGAACTGCAAATGAGGCAAGAAATTAGAGTGAAATAAAGCCTGAAAGTTTTTCAGGGCGTTATCAAAATGACAAACTATGCAGCAAGTGGCTTGAGATATGAGGGTCGCCAGCAACTATTAACATTGTCATGCTACACCGGGAATATTTTACACGAAGTGTTCCGTTTCCCCCTTTCGGATCGCAACCTGGAAGTCGTTTTTCACCTTTACTAAACGCCGTTAGTACCTTTTAAACGATATCCCTAGCAAATGAAGACCTTACGACAATTTACTACTGAATAATGAATTAATTCCGTGGAATTTCGTGTTACTTCAGCGGCACGAATTTTTTAATATGCATGAGACGATTATACATAGAACTTTGCACTGAAAATTCCGATTTCCATTAAATCCCGATAATTTCTCCCAGCGTAGACAACGAACGGGAAATATAAAATGACAAACTCAAAACATTTTTAATTAAAATATTTCTGTGTGGATGATACAAGGGGAGCTACGTGAAACATTCAACGCAAAAATAAGGGAAAATTTTACGAAATCGCAAATTTCGTAAACAGAGGTGTTCGGACCTCGTGCAATCGTCACGTGGCCAATATAAATCGCAAATCGACCGGTTCAAGACGCGATAGCCCGGCGACTGGCATCGGCGTCGGGACGCGACGGCCGCCAGGACGCGTGCCTCCGGATGTAGACGATGCGCGCGCAACACTTCCGGATAAAATTTAACCATTAATAATGACCGAATCGAATAAATCGAAAAAATACGCCCAGCTACGTTATGCCGACCTATTCGATCACAATTAAGGGCAACCACGATGACGTAAAAATTACCACCAAAGTAACAATTTCCTACAAGAACAATTTATTCAACAATATAAATCCTGAAGAAAATGCAAGTATAAACAATGTTAGAAAAGACTAATCCTTCAATCTGAAGCAATCTGAAAATTCAGATTCTAAACAAAAAGACCATGCAAACCTACAATACAACATGGTAACAAACTTAACACTATTACAATTTCCCGTTAAATATTGCAAAAATTAGAAAATTTATGAAAAACCAAGACCAACTTTGCACATTTCAAGATGTTGCATATTCAATTCTTTGCAGAAATCGCGTTTTTCGAAAACTAAAAGCGGTTCCGTTACATTTTCAAAATGGTAACCCGATAGGTTTTCAACTGTAGGATTGCAAACTAAAAACTCGATGGAAAAACTTAACTCCTGGTAATTATGCATTATCTAATCGCAATTTCCGGCTATTTCAAAACTACATTAAGTAATGTTTACCGATTTCGGAAGCTTATGTTAGATACAATCTAACTTGGGAGGTTTTAAATAACTCAGGAAAATATAAAAATGAATATCTATTTCTCAAGATTTTTTTCAGAATACGCAAAAGACAGGAATTATTGTCCCATTAAATCTAATTTAATATTCTGTTTTAAAATACAGCGTAAACAAAAAGAGAGTCTTCAATAAAAGCAAGAGAACTTAAATTTAAAATAAATTAGATTAAATAATAAATACAGAATTTTATAAAGAATCATGCGAAAACATATTTGATCTCTGTGTTAAAATCTCAGGAAATTTATCATTTACAAAATCTAGAACATATAAAATTGAGAAAAGCGAGAGTATACAATGGAAAATCAAAATAA
>JABXWE010036852.1:0-15413 GCA_014611495.1 Limonius californicus
TTATTATCCTGCGGTACTCAAACAATTTTGGGTCAAATTTTCAATTATTACTTTCTCATATCTTAAGGGTCCTATAGCCAAAGAAATTTTCTTCTAGTTTGTATATATTGTAATCTACCATCGAATTTAATATTTGTACCTATTTCTGATACACCCTGTATATAAGAAATACCTGCGTAAGAAAACTATATCTTTACTTACCTATCATGTCCGCCCGCACTATCACTGTTTCGTTCTATATGTTTTTTGTTATCTTTTGTGTTACCATCATTATTTACCTTCGCCGGCATCTGATAAAATTTTTCGCTGACAGCAATTGTAAATGCTGCTTTTAACTATACAAAAGATATGGCAGAAGCTAGGTGTAACTATATGATGTAAGACCTTGGGTTTCCTTCTTTACGTCAAATCTCAGTTATACCTCTCGTCTCTACTTTACTTCTTCTCTCAATTTAGTTTCCATTATTCAGTAAGTAATCTAAATAGTGCCAATGCGAAATATAATATACCATAATTCTTACACTAATTTCCTTTCTATTTTTTGTGTATTCTATTCGCTTCCCGTGTCATACTATATGCTATCTTAGTTCCTTCAATTCCCATTTGACAATTTTCGGGTAGTATAATCTTCTCTTCCTGCTTTCCCTGATTTAATATTGTGTGTGTCTATGTCTATCTCTTCCTACGTAAAATTCATTCATTTCTTTCTTTCTCACTTTTTTGTCTTTATTGGACATTATTGTTTTCTTTCTGTCTGCCTTGTTTTTAACCTCTACTTTAATTTTTTTATAT
Organism: Limonius californicus; assembly: GCA_014611495.1. Classification (NCBI taxonomy): domain Eukaryota; kingdom Metazoa; phylum Arthropoda; class Insecta; order Coleoptera; family Elateridae; genus Limonius; species Limonius californicus. The sequence continues at coordinate 793 of JABXWE010036852.1, forward strand.
TATTCTTTAATTGATTCATTATTCTTCTTTCGTTATCTTTAATATGTTTGACTGCTTGCTTGATAGTTCGTCATAGTTCCTACCTTCCCCCTTTTATCCATTTTATTATATTTCAGAAGAGTTTATTTCCTTTGGTGCATTCCTTTTCCACATTTTTAGCAGTCTCTTCTTTTAGCCTCTCTTACTTTACTTTTTCCGTTATATATTTTCCCTGGTCACCCATTATTTTTGTGCCTGCTTTTTATAGTGTGATTTTGCTGTTTTGCTTGTTCCACAAACTTCTTCTGCTCATTTTAGTACTATGTTTTCAAGTGTAATCTATCTTTCTTCCTATTGTCTCCGTTGTCTTAATTTTAATTTTGTTTTGTACACAGTTTTTCAGATTCTGTGTTGACAAGTGTTTAGTATAGATATTTTATTGCCTGTATTTAATTCTGCTTTTATTGCTGCAATAGCATCTCTAATGTTTTCTTTCGTTTGTTATGAATACAGAATATAGTCAATTATATTATTTATTCCTGTACAACAATTAACGAACTAAAGTTAATCAAAGTAAACGTTTTCTATAGTTACTGTAACTACGTTAATAGCCGACCTTTCAACTTGTGATTCTGCTTACTAGTAGACAACATATTGAAGGCGGAAATAGAATGACTAAACTATAGAACTATAAGAGGTAATGATAAGCAATTACCAAAAATAGTGCAAAAATGCGGCTAAATAGGCTACTTTTACGATATACATGTGCAGTGTGTGTTGTGATTTTTTTCACCTTATTACAAACTACCATTCTTTAGCAACGTCATGCGCACAACCTCAATATCAAGATTTATCCAATTTTCTCAAAATCAAAACAATGCCGAGACCAATCAATTTTGTCGTATTTTATACGTATTGTTTTTTACATTGGGCGCAGCTCTCTTTTCAGCGTTTAGGTACACGGTCCTAAGCTCTTGGCAGGTTAGGAAGGAATATAATTTTTTGCAGACATAAAATGTTATAGTTCATTTTGAACTGCCAAATCCGTTTAGGATCCCCTTAAATATCATTTCTCGCTCAAACCATAAAAAGGTTTGCTTTGCCTATGGTTATCCAGATCTAAATTATTTTAACAAATTTTACCGTAAGAAAAAGTGTATGACCTTGCGCTCCTGTGCTTTAAATTGACCCTTGTTTGTGATATATGTTTAATTAAATGCAAAAGTGTTATTTATTTATATAGCGAGATATACTGCATCTATTCAAGTTTTTTTTGGGTTCGCCAAGGCAATATAGATACAGTTGTTAAGTTGGATTTACACAAATACGGTCTGTTAAACATTTACTTAAGAAAAAGTAATATACGTTGAGAATTATTATGCAAATTTTGTACACATACTCGTGTAAACTTAGCACTTATATATACATTTAATATCATTGAAAACTTTCCACTCATTACAATTCTTAAGAAATCTTCAAATTGTCCTACTAATAAACGTGTGTTTTTGCATCTTATCAAGGAAAAATGCATAAAAATTGCAACATACTGAATTTACTATGGAAAAGAACATAACGTGCGAAACAATACACGAAAACAAATTCAGCTAAACTGCAAATAAAACGGACGGAAGCAAGTTTGGGCTAAAGGTTAATTAAGCTTACATCTAGAGTAGACAAAATATAACATTAATACTTCCTTCCACGCCACGCACGCTTATTGTTCTCGGATGAAAGTATTGGTTACGTATAATTAATTAGACACGATAGATCAACCATAACTTGGGTTTTATGGTATTTTATAAAAAAAATTTAATACTTCACCAAGGTGTTAATAAAACTGAGGACAATATGAAATTATCCAGATAAGCGAGCTGATCACTAAGGAATTATTAGCAATGTATAATTCTTGTTTTTTTTTATTAATGTAAATATGGTTTTTATATGTAGAATTTCTATAATTACTGTGTCTTAATTACTGAAAAGGAGCACATGGGACGAGGGATGCTAACGGTTCTTAAGCGCCGAACATAATTTGAATAATACCTAAAAATACTGAAAAGTATCTTGAATCTATGAATCATTATTTTTCAAAGAATTTTCAGTAGTTTATACTTTCAAAAGTTTTCCGTTTGAAAATATTGAAAGTATATACTTACGTGACTTTCATGTAACAGTGGCAACACTGCGTTATACCTTAGATAATGGTTTATAATGTGCTGCACTACTTTCAGTTCTTGGTTAGTTTGTAGCAAGATTTCGAAATTTCAATAAATATCCGCAACTCGATACAACTTTTCACCAGTCCATTTCCAAGACGTGCGATTCCGAATCATTTCACTGACTATAAATACGATATCAGCTTCTAACATTCTAGTCCGGGGGTCCTCAAAGTAGTATCGACCCTCAGATGTCGATTGACATTGTAAGGCGTCTATAAGTTTCGGGGGTTGATTAGGGATCGATGGAAAAGTTAGTTAAAATCAGTAATATAATAAATACCTATCACATTAGAGATTTGCCGATGACATAGTTATAATTGCATCAGACGTCAACTGAAAAGCATGATAATAGAGCTCAAAGAAGCAGCTGCATCCACAGGACTAAAGGTGAATATCCCCAAAATTAAAATAATGACAAACATGGAAGATGCCACAGCAATAAATATTAATGACAACGGGACCCTTGAAACAGCAGAGAAGTACATATATCTAGGGCAAATTCTCCAAAAACATAAAGTCTGAAGAAATATCTAGAAGAATACAGCTAGGCTGGACCGTTTACGGTAAATTAGGAACCATCTTTCGTTCCAAATTTCCCCAACATCTAAAAACTCAGGTATTTAATCAATGTATTATACCAACTGTGACATACGCCTCAGAGACCTGGGCGCTATATGAAACCTTGACAAGGAAATTAAAGGCAGCACAAAGGAAGATAGAGCGATAAATGCTTGGCATAACACTGCAAGACAGGAAAATGATATAATGGATTAGGAGCCGAACCAAGGTGGTTGACTTAGCAGAACGAATAGCGCGATCTAAGTGGCAATGGGGTGGACATACAGCTCGGACAACGGATGACAGATGGACCAGGAAAGTCACCGAATGGAGACCTGAACTGGGGAAAAGAACACGTGGGAGACCCAGAACAAGGTAGAAGGATGGCATCCAGAAGCAAGAGCAAGAGGGAGTACAGTGTTGAGAAACGGAGTCTACAGTGGTTTGGGCATCTATTGAGAATGCGAGAGAATAGATAGCCCAAGAAGATATTCCATTGGTAACCACTAGGAAAAAGGAAACGAGGGAGACCAGGACGGTCCTGGAACGAGGGTATCAGGCAGGGAATGGCAAGCAGAAATTTAGAGGAGGCTCAGGCACGGGATAGAGGTTTGGCCCTTGGGAATCGGGTAGACGGTTATTAGCTGTAAAATATGCTATGTATTTATTTAAATTATACATGATTTGTATACAGGGTATACTCCGAACTATACAGGAAATTTTTCTTTTTAGTATACATAGCCTATTTATACTTTTAAAAGAAACGCGTCAATTTCGCCTATTGTGTATGCAACCAACTATACCGACAACTAAAAATCACAAATAAACGTCACTACAGTTGTGAATTATTTAAGTATGAAGGTTATGTTGATGCAGTGTTTATATTAAATAAGTATTTCATCTTGTATATAGGACACAGATGAAGACTTATTTATTAAATATAAAGATCGACAGGATGTTTCCGTAAGGTCCGTGCACATTTTATTTCTTTTGTACAAAACACATACATAAGCGGCAAAACGGTGTAATGGTCAGCATACCTGCCTTCCAAGGAGTTGATCTGAGTTAAATTCCCGGCGATGGCAAACTTTTTTTAATTATTATTATTCAACGTAGCATAAAATATTTCATTTCATTTCTTCGGTTAAAACGTGATTACTGTCAGTTTTTATTTTATGGGAATTTATTACGCATCCATCTGATTTAAATTTTTTAACAATTGTTTGACACTAAATAAAAATTAATTTAATTTTTTAGCATTGAATTAATTTGATTGCTGTGGTCACAGCATGCTTGAGTTGTCTGTATAGTTGGTTGCCTACACAATAGGCGAAATTTACGCGTTTCTTTTATAAGTATACATAGGCTATGTATACTAAAAAAAAATTCCCTGTATATATTGCTATGAACAGTTTTAATAAAGTAATTATTTTGTCGCGCCAAGTTGGTAGTGAATTTAAATAAATTATTAATTATTAAATCCAAAATTTTGGTTACATAAATGAAATATCAAAGCCCCACCTTGACAAACCATATTTATATGTTGTCCATAAATCCAATAAAATAATTATATTATCGCCCCACGTTGGTAGCGACCATATTTATATGCTATGTATATCTTAATAAAATAAATAATTAATTATAAAACGAAAATCAAATTTCAAGAATTTCTTACTAAATTAAATTTAACATAAACCCACATATAAAATTGCATAAGACATCTCAGGGTTCATTTTATATTAATAACGTGGCTTCCCCAATATGATAGCTTACATACAACTAAGGGCTAAATTAGTTAAATACCTGCATAATAATATCTCATCCGCAAAGGTTTTAAACTGGACTATATCTCAGATTAGTTCAAATATCTTCTAAGTAGATCAGTGTAGGAATCTAACCTTGACATTCTTCAATACTTTGAGAACAGGTACTTTAAAGATGGTGGATCGCTGGCTCCAAAAAATATGTTGAAATTGAATTATGATCCTTCAAAAGTATCAAGAACTTGTAACTCAAAACAGGTGAGAAATAATTTCACTTAATTTTATAATTAAGTAAACACTATCAACTTTACTTAAATAATTAACTTTGCAGGAATATCGTAGATATTTTAAACACATACTTCAACATGAAAAACACCAGGTAAGATTTATTAAATAAAATAACTTAACACAAATTTGAAATCGAACGAAATTTTTGGCTTAAATTTAATACTCGGAGCAACCACAAATACTACGTATGAGAACTTAAACAGAACTGAATTCCTATAAAATCCAAAATTCATATCTCAAATTTGAGAATGCGCCAATAGAAAGCTTGAATTTAATATCCCCAACCAAAATTAACCAAAATTGGTTATCAAGTAAATCAAAAACAACTCCCACAGCCTAAATAAATAAATATTGCTAAAAACTAACTTCATAAAAGTAATCTATGAAAAATTAGCAATCTAGTGGTATCAAAATTATTAAGATCTGAAAAAAAGTAATATACACGTGTTATAAAATCAAATTTTAATTCTTCATTATATTGCTGAGTAGCATTGTGTAACCTTAAATACAGGTACAAATTCGAGTAATACCTTCTGACTGACTCCCTTTTTGTAATTAAATTTTTCTTATTCTTCTTCTTCTGTGTGTAGGCCAATGGCCTGTTAATTACTTACAATGGAGTAGCCCTCTTTGTACGTAGGACGGCCAGGGGGTTAACCTAATTCGTCGAACAGAGAAAAGAAGTTCTACTACATGGTTTACGGCTATCAAAGATGTTCGTATGAAAACCGAGACCGATGGCTGTACGTGCCCTCCGAAGCAAGACATAAAATTCTTGTAGTGACAAAATACTTAATTCTTAAATAAACACGTACCTAATTATGGGAATTTAAAATATAAAAATAACAAAAAACCCGACCGATATCTTATTAAAAAATAGCAACAATACCAGAGTTGACAAATTGTGTGTATGTATGTGGATCTACACATTCATCAGGTTTTAAACAGATAACGGTTATTTAAACATTTTACATTCTTTAATATTACCAAAGTATTTTTACTGCTAGTAAACATATTTTAAGTTTGATAGTAGGAGGCTTGTTCGACTGAAACCCATGTTTGATCAACTTAGCCTTCAAAACAAATGCAATAATTCAAATCATGTTTATTAATGTTTATAGTGTTTGTAAGCAACACATTAATAAGTTTCTGGCTTTTGAATTTGATTCTGACTTTTAAATCTTCGATCCAAAATCCGTACAAGTTAGATCAGCGTGCGGTCCTACAATTTTTATGCGCCGAGGGTGTGCAGCCATTGTAGATCCATACGCGAATGCAAACGGTGGAAATGCATGTATTGCGTACCCAACTGTGAAGGAATGGTGCCGAAAATTTAAGAATAGAAAAGAGGGGACTACGTATGAGCAGCGACCAGGTGCACGGTGTACTGCATTTACAGAAAACAATATGGCATATGTGGAAGCCCTTATTAGAGAAAATCATCAAATTTCAATTAGAGAAATTTCAGAAATTGTTACTGCGAGTGTAGGAGCTGTCCACAGTATTGTTCGTAATCTGCGTTACCGCAAAGTTTGTTCGCAATGGACTCCTCCTCTCTTGTCTAATGACGAAAAATGCTTGCGAATAGGCTTATCTTTGCAATACCTCACAGACTATAGGCAAAGTGGTGATGACTTTCTTCTGTCAATAGTTGCTCGTGATGAGCAGAGATTCAGGGAGTTATGGATATATATATTGATATATTTTTTAGATATTGATAGTTTTTAAGGAACCTGGAGTAAATGTTAATGCAAATCTGTACAATGAAACTTTGAACAAGCTTCATCAAGCAATAAGATGGAAACGTCCAGGAAAACTTATGCGTGGGGTCATTTTGCTGCATGACAAAGTTAGACGTTGCTAATGTGGTAAAAAACAACTTCAACGAAATAAATGGAATGTTTTTGAGCATCCACCATAGAGCCTGGATCTATCGCCTTGCGATTTCCATATTTTTGAGTCTGACGCAGAAGTACAGATAGCTGTGGAAGACTTCTTCAATCAGCAGCTTCTATGAAAAGGGTTAGTAAAACAATGGGATAGGTGCCTTAACCGTGACGGTAATTATTTGTAATTAATATGTTGAATAAATATTTTATAAAGTAAAGTGTTTCAATTGAACACACCTCATATTAACATATTTTCAGTCCCCCAAACGTTTCATTTAACGAATATAACGAGCAATTACTTGCAGCTGCAAAGGTCTCGTTTTCGCCGAATTAATCCATAATTGCAAATTTTCGTTAAAAATAATAAGTAAACTCAGATGCCCTTTATCTACATGGCGTTTTTACAGGGTAGGCAATCCAGGCTGAAATTCGAAAAGTTGGTTTGCAGTAATTTCATAGTTTTTAAGAGTACCTTATTCATTCAGTTGTTTTACTTGTAAGATATTAGTAAGAACCCTGATGATTGGTAGTCGATTTTATTGCATCTACCATTCTAAAAACTTTAATTGGTCATCTACTATGTATGCCACATGTACATTGAAGGTAAATACCAAGTTATTTCTCGCACTGATACTCATAGTAGTGATCTACTTTTCAATATAAGACAAAGGTATGCGGATGTGTTTGAAGATATTTACAGATACCTACTCAACAAATTAAACATCCGCGTTATATTTTACTTATAATTCAAATATTTGCTACAATGGTTCGCGATTACAACACAAAATGCCTCTTGTACAATAAAAACATTTCGTACGAAATATCTTTTGGGACAAATAGGCCGTCTGTAAAACCTGGAACTTCAATGAGTAGTTAGGACACCAATTTCAGATAAGCTTTTATTTTTTGTACGGATTCTTGCAGGCTATAAATATAAATACCGGGTACAAGGCTTGCGACTACGCGTGCCTCCGGTAATTGCCTGAATTCCTTACATCGCCGTCACCTAGAAGTATTTCACCGAAATTGTTTTGATTGTTGTGATATCGGAAGCGTTCTCTGTCCTCGCAAAATGCCTTATTAAAAACAAATAATAAGGTCGCGTTATGCAAGTGGTCTATCAATTCAACCATTATGTGAACGACATGAGCCTAAATTGTGCAAACACAAATACTAAAGTAGGTAAACTGGAGCTGATTAATGTGCATCTCATTCCTATCTATTTCTGTGTCTAGATCTGACAATATCCAGTGGAAGTAGACTGAAAGCTGTAATACGAATTTAAATATTTTAAATAAATTAGCAATTCATATGCTTCTGATGGATAGTGTTTGTAGTTTATAAATTCGTCTGGAGAACCGTCTATGCATTATGCGACGTATCTAGAAAGTGACGACATTGCGGCATTGCTAATTTGAATTGTTAGTTATATAGCTACCAATTTTTAAATTTTGATACTTGAATCCGTAAACTAGTGGAAAAGTTTATACATTTTTAATACCGATAACATTAATGGTTGTATTTCTTGTATAAATAATTGGTTAACTTATATCTTTAATATGCGCAGCATACCGTTTATTTAATGGCCTACACTTGGTTTACTTTCCACATAATTCGCAATGGCCTAAAGTATAGTAATGTATATAAAAATGACAGTTAAAAACTATACATTAAAATCTAACAATTTGTTTGAATATTACGAAGCTTTATTTAAAATCTTCTTAGTGGGTGTCAATATTACAAAAATGTTTAATCAAGCCTTAGCACAAGATATTTTAAAATAAAGGGACTGTACGACGAACGAGTAAATCTTTCTTGTTTTCAATCAGCTGGACTTTCTGTATTTGGTAAAATTTGTTATTCGTAATTGCATCTAATGCTTTTGCCGAGAATATGTAGCAGTTATACAATTCCAGTTTTATTGAATAACGATCTTCCACTCCTGTTTACGCATATCGTACTTCCCCACTACTTGGAAAGAAGCAACTTCCATCATGATCCACAAACCCATCAAAGACGTCCATAACCCCTTGTCATATCGCCTCATATCCCTGCTGGACAATTGTCGGTAAACCCTAGAAAAAATCGTCGCCTACAGCGTCCGAGATTTTTTAGAATCCAATAACATTCTCCCCCAGAAACAATTTGGATTTCATCACCTCCACAATAAACCCCATCTTCGAACTTCATACAGACTCCACCAGAAGTGCCAACCTAAACAGATGTACGCTTACTGTCGTCCTAGACATTGAGCACGAGTTTCATAGGGTTTGGCATGACAGTCTCATCCAAAAACTCAATCAATTTAAACCCTTACTTCGCCAAAATAATAGACCTTTTTCTTTTTAACCGCTGCTGCAGAATCAAATTCGCATCTCATGTTCCCACTCCATCAACTTTCTTTCAAGCGTTCCCAGAGATCCGTACTTTCCTCCCTAATTTATTTAAAGTCGTGTGTATAAATATATTGAAGAACAGGTACTTCTGTGACATAGTTTTACATTGAACGGCACCTCCTTTGTCATATTTTGTAAGTCTAAGCAAATGTGTTTGCAGTACTGACTGAAATAGCTATGCAAATAGTATTTGTCTATGCAACTTATACTAGTTTGCAGCTTTAGGTTTGGGTTTGTAATAACCGCAAAAGTGTATACTGTATTCCTTTATTACAAAAAACATTGCAAGTGTTACAAATACAAATTAGCAAAGTTGTTTTTGTTGGAGTAACTAATCCAATGTTTTCAGTGCAATAAATAAGTTTAGTTAACGATCTTTATATATGATTATTTATGAAAAACACGATTTACCCCAGATATTTATAAGATAAAATAATAGTTACAGTTTCAATTTTACTAAGAATCAGAAGTCTAATACAATACAGTATGAATGTAATTCACTATTAATGTTTGAAAGGATATTGTTTTACCAATAAAATTAGGTAATTTAATTAATATTCGTAGCTTACATTATGCATAACTACTTAATGAGGCGTAATTTATATAATAAATACTAATAAGATGTAATTATATATATATATATAATATTGCTGTGCTACAACAGGCTCTAATGAAGATAACTTAACGTTTTTCTAAATTTAGTAAAGCTATATTAAGCTACAATGTGTAAAATGGATTGTTTAACCACATTTACATCAAATACCTAAGGATTTAGTAGTTTCCGATGAGCAGTGGGCATCGTAAAGCAGTGTAACTTGAATTCTAGGTTCTCAATTGGGTTGGATTTGTTCCCAGTCATGTTCATAAAGGTGTGTAGGAAACTATTCAGTCTTATTTGTGCATTCTTGAGCTGTAATTAATAAAATATGAGTAAAAGTGTAATCATTTTGACAGCTACATACTAATTTGTAAATTTGTTGAAATCTAACTTTTCTTTTGACAAAAATATGTTTATAGTAATGTGATAGTGTATGTAAAGAAGCTACAAGATTAACGTTATCAACATTTAATTTAATTTTAATGAACTTATTGGAAATTAATGTAAATATATTTGTATATTTGTAAATGCATTATCGAAAGAATACGAAGTGAGGTATCAAAATGCTCAATTTCTTATGCGTAACGCAGTTTATTTTGGTGGAGCTTGATTTATAAGAATTATTTAAAGAAGAAATATTTTAATTTATTTGTTAAATTTTGGTCAATTTATGCTTAGCCCCGATTGGCTGATTGTGAGTACGTCGCATTCATGTTTTGTATTCCTACACCGTTTCCCTAACAGCAGGCTAAAAAATTTGAGTTTTGTTTGAAAAAATAGGAGTGAGTTGCTTCTTTTCCACCAAGCTGAACACCCGCTTTTATGCAACGCCGCAATAATTTGTATTTAGTGTTTGTAATTAAGTGTTATTGAGATAAAATTAAAGAGTTAATGTTTAAGAAAGTATTTGGAGTGTTTCTTAGTACTTACGCCGTGATTTTGCAAAAACCCCAGAAAAAAATTCAAATTTTGTCGTATTTGGAAGATAGCGTTCATTGATAGAATGTTTGCCGATCGTCATTTTGTTGCGTGTTGATAAACAAAATTGGTTAGCCAACCAAATTTATCATCTTCGAGTTGATCTTACATCTACAAAATTAACAAGAATAAGCATCAGTCTTAAATAATAAACCAAACAAAGTGCTTCATTATATTGAAATTAATTAAAAAATTCCCTTGAATTTTTTTTACAACAAGTTAATTTTGGAGGTTATAATTTTGTTTTTACCAATGTCAGTTATTAAAAGTGATTTATTGGATATTTGCAAAAAAAGGAATTCATATAAAATTAATGTATTTACTTGTTGGCCAAGATTTGGATTAAATAAAGAACGTTCTACTGCTACACTTTTTTCAAAAACATTTGTTGACCACCAGTGGAATACGAGACTGAGGTCAACTATTTGCGCGCCAGAGCTGTGCAGTTTTTAAATTTCAAGACTGCGTAGAATTCTACCAACGTCGAAGTTATTCCATCCATTTAAGAGCAAAAGAAGGTGGGTTTTATTTATACAGACGAATATTATAAAGAATAAAAAAGTGCTATTTAGTGGTATAAAGTGTTTATTATTGATTAATAAAGTTATATATCAACTGTAAATTTGTTAAAAGTTAATTTGTTTTTGATTATTTAAGAAAGCACTCATAATGCTGAATTGCATTTTACAAAGTATTTTCTGATTGTTTAAATTTTCTTGCATTTCCTGTGCCTTGTGTGTTTCTACTTTGTTCCTTAGCGTTCTAGAGTGCACAGTTTGCTTCAATTGTAATAGTGACCCGGAGAATTTCTCATGCTGGTAGGTGCAAAGTTTATCTGATTTATGTGATGGTTAAACAATGTATTGATTGATTTATTTATTATTGAATTTTTAGATAAAGTGAGTTATCTTGATTAAAGTTATGAAGTTTAATAGACGCCCAATGTTTAGGTTTAACCTCGCATTATTTTATATTTGCTCCAACAAGTTTTTATTATGTCGATGAATAAAACCACAGTCGAATCCCACAAAATAGATTTAATGTTGTTAAAGGTATAAATAGGTAACGTTAACGTTAACGTTTTCGAACCCACTGGGGTTCATCTTCAGACTAATGAGAACATATCAAAAATGCAATAATCTGAAGGCTGCCACCACGAGTTATTATTTAATATGGCGGTTAGTTTCCCTTTTTGATTTTTGATTTGATTTTAAATTTAAAATAACATTTAGTACCACGGTTTGATTTGTTGTAGAATAATATTTAATTCGGCGTTGCCGTAATATGTTAAGTTTCCTTAATTATGAAGTGCTTATTTAGTTTAATCATGGTGTTCTTTTAAATGAATTTTTCCTACACACCTTCAGATTTTTGCATTTTTGATATTTTCTTATTAGTCTGAAGATGAATCCCAGTGAGTTCGAAAACGTTAACGTTAACGTTACCTATTTATACCTTTAACGACATTAAATCTATTTAATGGGATTCGACTGTGGTTTTATTCAACGACATATCTACCTTATCCCATTATGAGGCCTATGGACATTAACGAGTTTATAAGTTTTTATTATATGTCATGCTTAAGAAATAAAAAGCTATTCCACACCAATATATATATATAAATATAACAGATACTAAATATTAACGTTTTATATTTCTAAGGAAATTCTTATAAAACATCAATTAAGATTGACGGTCAGTGGAAAATTTGTAGTTATGGCATTTCTTCAACCCAAAACGAATTTATTTTTTAAAAAACGCTATATCATTAGCACTTTTAGCATAACACCACTTTCAAACTGCTCTTAACAGCATTTTGTTTCTAGCTCAAATGTACTTCCTGTAATTGATAAATATAATTAATACTTTACTCAAAAGGTTTAACTTTAACGACTTAATTTGATTTAATAGTACGGTTACAATTAATAAATCTAATTAGTTATAGCACGCACATACAAAAAACAATTTAAAATGGATACTTAAAGACGGTTAACAATAATACATATATATATATTTCAAATGTGGAAACGAAACTTACAATATTTGGCAAAACAACTTTTTCATGCCACGGAGATACTTCGAAAGATATTTTCGTGGATATAACTGGAGGAATATTTAACGGACGGGCATTTAACCACCTTATCTTGCGGGCAAATGACGACCGAACAAATTACCGACGGGCACTTGACGTCGGGCAATTGAGCGCTTCCCCATGAATTATTTCCAACATTGAGCAATCTTGATTCAGATTAATCTAACAAATTCCAATATATTAATTTAAAATCATAGAATCTGAGTAGCTAAAGGAATTTGTGGAAAAAGCTAATAGAGGTAGAAAATTTCTTAAACTGACTTTGAATTGTTATTATGAGTATGAATTAAATTTAAACTTTATAAAATTATTACCACAACAAATAGTGCCTCAACATGGACCTTACCGTATTTGTTTAAGGTTAACAACATTTTAAATTACAAATAATATTACACGGTACACATACACTTGTTCTTGATGTTCATAAAAATCTGTGTGATCGATGTTTCCGGTATTCTTCAAAGTAGTAAACCTGAAATAAAAACTAGACTGATACGACACTGGAACTAAATTCGGTAAACTAATAAGGTTATTCGGCATGATTACTAATTTGTGTTAAATATATTGAAATTACCGGATAAGATGGCAAAATTGTAGCCCGGTATGTTTAAACACGCGTATACAAATATTGAAAATATATGTTCAGAGTGTTCAGAAATTTCTACACGCCGTAAAGCTCGACACAAAGCACAGTAGCTATTGGCCATCAATAAATAAGAAGAGGTAACAATGCCAAGTGCACGGCTTCGTCCATAGATCTACTACTTGGTCCGCGAGTCCAGCAGTCCAGCGGTTTTGTGCTTTTGGAACAATCACATTTGCTCAGAATCATATGTAAACCCCTAACGAACCTATACAGAAGTCAATAGTGTAACATAAATCGTGTTCAGAACAGTAGCAGCATCCCGAGAACAATTGTTCTTGCTTACTGTCGGTTTTAGTATAAATGTTATTCTTTCCTTTTTGTTTCCAAGCGATGTTGGTGGTGGTCTCAAAATGTTAAAGATCGGCGATCACCTAATACTTTTCAATGAAAATAGTATTTCTGTATATTCTCTAGTACGAGTGAGTGTTGTTAATTTAATTTATAATTATGCCATCCTTATTATTTAAATTAAATTATAGATTATATAATTTATTTCATAGTAGTTCATTAAAGATAAATGTAGATATGCTAGTTTATGTTGTCACGTAGACCTGAAAAATGTGAACTTCATACTTACTAGGATGTAACGGAGACGGTGGTTTAAATATACAAAATCTTACAAACTTTTTAGCTGCACGATATTTACATCACCTAAATACGTGTTTTGGCAACTATGTCGCCATCTTTAGTAGGAACTGGTAGACTAGGTCTATTTAAAGTAACTCTAATGATAAGATAAGTAAATTATTCACTAAGTCAACAAAGGAAATTAAATAATTTTTTTACACTTGCAATAAATTAACGTAAATTGTGCAATGTTTTCCTCCGGAAAATTTACTTTCGTGAGATTAAGTACATCAACCTGTCGAATTCTGTAACCGCCACAGCTACCAGACCTAAAAATAATATTTACTCGAAGTAGTTACTATGAACTTGCATTCATAATAACTGTTAAAGACATTAATAAGCTTCCCTTCTTAAATATTTTTACTTTCCCATACCTTATAGGTATAGGGTAAGTATTGAAATCATGAAAATTTTCGAAATCGAGATTTTAACGGATATATCCGTTTTGGGTCTCTAGGAACCCAAAAAAGTGGTTTTTAAAAAATGTCTGTCTGTGGGTGGGTATGTACGTACGTATGTACGTATGTGACGCTCCTACAGCCGAAAGTATTGCTCCGATTTTGATGCGCTTTGGAATGCGGGGGTGTA
>JABXWE010036853.1:0-20041 GCA_014611495.1 Limonius californicus
ATATATATATATACATATAATAAAACACAACAGCTTACACATTTATATCGATGAAAGTAGGAAAAAACGAAGAACCGAAAGATATAATTTATAGAGCGTTCCATAAAAAAAAACAAAAAGGTGATAGCTGTATCTCTGTAATGCAATCCTCAATTGTTTTTGTAAAAATATTGAATTCCTCGTTAAAAATTGGTCAAAAAGTATTGTTTCATTTCCTATATCTCGAAAAACAACAAAGTTACAGTAGAATCTAACATTTTCATAAGTAAGTTGAAGAAGCAAAAATTTGACACACTTTATCCAAAAGAATAAAATTGCCATCACCCTTGGAAAAGTGTGTGTCTCCAGATTTTATTAAACAAAAAGATCTTTCAAGGTACCGTAGATATAGAATTCCACTCTTCGAATAACTTCGAAGTAAAGTCAGGAGCTCCCCCGACCATCTACCAATCTTCCGAAGTCAATAAATTCAAATTTAATAAAGTATCGCAATGTTAACTCAATCCGATAAAATTCAGTTCTTTAATCAAGAAAAGCAAAAAGTGGAGGCAGATCGCAACGCGAGCAGATTTTAGATTACGCTTGGCATTCAAACGTGCACCTGTTGATAAGCAAGTGAAAAAATTTAAAAGTGTTACAAAGCTGCAAATGTTTAATCTTAGTACGTGTTAAATTTGAAATTAGATTACCGTTTTATTTTGGTGTACAAACATGCATTTAATGTCCTTATCTGTAGTATATTAATAACAATAACAAATGCATTGTGTTGCACGGTACAATTGTATAATTGGATTTTTGCAACATTTTTACAGGGTAAATACAATCAACCTCCTTTAGACTAATGAAACACATATCCTCGATCAGTATTGAAAATGCGCCGCTAAATAGGTCGTATTTAAGGTATTTTAGGAGTGCAAATAAACGAAGCAATGAGAAGAGAAAATAAACATTTGTTCAGTGTGAAAGTGTAAATTGAGTTTTCGTACAATTAAATTCCGCTGACCTTTCCCACTTCTTTTCAACTATCCGCATTTAAATTCAATTCCTGGTTTGGACTATCGGCATATCAAAATTTCGACTTTTGCAAAATTAAGGGCCAAGCAACTGCCATGTACGAAAGCTCAGTCCTCAAATATACAATTATTTAACTTTTGTTCTTAAAAGAAATAAATAAATTATTCCAGAGTGTTGATAGTTTTTTATTTAATCCAAAAATTTTTATTATCGTAAGTCAATATATAGGGTGATCTCATATACTGGTCTGTGCTACATTTTGAATTCGGTGCATCGAAGTAATCTTTGACGCTCAAAATGATATTAATAAATTACGCTTGCTAAATGGGTTGCCTAACAATCACATGACTGTTGAACCGTACAGAATTAAATCTGTATAACGATCAAAACATTTTTAAAGTAGTGTTGGCTATGAGTGCTACAAGGCATGTCGTAGATGTCATGTTGACCATACCTTGGGTCTATTTCCTCGAGTCTAAACACAAACAAAGTAAACTTAACCTCAAAGCGTTTAAAATTCAAATATACAGTTTTTAGCCAAGAACAACAAACAAATTACAACAACCAGATTAACCAAATTTTGACAGGTAAATAAATTATTTTTATTTGACAGTTGTTTAAATTGGCATTTATTTATAGTTGAATTTCAGACATGCAAAACATTTTCACATATAATATTTCATTAATACTTCTATGGTAAATAACTATAAGACACTGTTTTTGCACAAGAAATATGTTAATGTATTTTCACATGTTTATTCTTCTTCTTAAATTGTTTATTAATGTTTCTTCGGAAATGTTATATATTGCTCAACTAATTGCTAGAGCCCGGTATTCAAATCGTGTATATTTTAAATAACCAATGACTAAGAAATCTAAAGGATTAAGTTCTGATGACTTAGATGGCCACATATTCCTGTTAATTAACTGATCCCCAAAGTATTGCAACTTGAGGATTTAATTTGTTCGATACGCAGAAATATGTTGTTGAAAAGATAAAAGTTCCAGTTGGGGATTGTGGAGTTTGATAACACAAACAGTAGCATTAATAATAGTTTTAACAACGTTTCTAGTTTGATAGGAGAAAGTAATGCTAACTCCAACAAAGAAGTAACTAAGACAGTTTTACTTATATTTCTCTTGTGAATATCACTCTATAGTGTAACGAAGTTTTTAGCGAAATCACGGATAGAATTTGTTTAATAAATTTTGAAGTGAGTGGTTCGCAAAAAGGGCGCTCGCCGCGTTCGAATTCAACAAACGAGGCTTCCTCCTTCCAGTTATTTGGCAGGACGACGATCGCCGAGTAAAACCGTTCCGAAAGGGTTGGTATAAAAGGATAAGCCCTTTAAATTTTAAAGTAATTATGAGTCTTACTTGTAACATACCAGTCGAGTCTTTACATTCTTTTACAAGTCCGAATAGTTTATATTCTTAGTTCTTAAGTGGAACACTAATCAGTGTTAATTTTAAAATTATATTATGGAAATTTTTCAAAAGGAGCAATTTTGTTTTATACAGGGTGTCTGTAAAATAGCCATTCATTATTTTGCTTGACAAACTAAAAATTGTACCTATATTTCAATTATAATTGATCAAATATAGTCCATTCAATAGAAATTTAATCCATTCTAACTATTACTGTTCAAATATAAATCATTGCTAGCTGCTTAACTATTAAAATTTACTTGAAAAGTGTTAGCATTGTCACCTTCCTAGTTAATGGGCGATAATTATCATTATTTTTTTAATTACGCCTAATTATTGAGAAAAATTTGTTATGTTCATTTAAATTGTGCCACTGTGTTTGGATTAGAGTCATACCTTAATAGCCGCTTTATAGGAATTAAAATTCTATTTTAATTGCCGTTCGTATGTCAAGTTTTGGTTATTTTGTTTTTAAAGATTAATTTATGACGAGGCCCACTTCGAAGTTTCCCTTTGTAGGCTAGATTTGCCGTTCAAGAACAATTCTCGGAAATGTTTACTCTTAGAAGTCGCACGTGTTATTTGCTTCCAGAACAATTGCATCATATTTCTCCATGTGATGCAATATTTTTGGGGAATCCAGGTTCCCGTTGCGTTG
This sequence comes from Limonius californicus, assembly GCA_014611495.1. Classification (NCBI taxonomy): domain Eukaryota; kingdom Metazoa; phylum Arthropoda; class Insecta; order Coleoptera; family Elateridae; genus Limonius; species Limonius californicus. The sequence continues at coordinate 3,101 of JABXWE010036853.1, forward strand.
AGTTCTTCAGTCTGTCCTCCATCATTGTTGACTCCAGACTTCCCAAATTCCATCTACGGGGGGCCGTAAATAAGTCGAGTGCTGCAAGGGCGGCTTGGGATTTCGATGGGTACCCATCATGTGTGATTTTCGTTTCGCTGTTTTACCGTAAGGGAAAACAGAACTATCGACAAGTGTCGGATTTACAAACACACTGGATTTTATCCCTGAAAAGGCAATTTATTGTAAAATTGCCGATCGCCTTTAGCGGATTAATATCGGGCCCAGTTCCTGTCCCTCTGGTAGTACCGTCGATGCGACGAACGCATCGAAGTTTTGGCCCTTGATGTTGACTCCATTCCATCCAGTCTTCAGGGGCGTGCCTGCGAATTTTCCCGCACCTTGTGAACGAAATTGTGCCTATCTCTCTATACCATTTATCGGAAGCTAAAGTAAAAACTAGTTTTTTGTGCGTTCTGAAAAGAAACCTTTTACGCGCTAACTTGCAAAATTCAACGTAATTGAACCTTTTTTTTTTAACAAAAAGCGACCTTCAGTCGCCGATTGTCTTTGTTTGCACTACTAATTGTAAAGAGTAATTTCTTTTATATTGTGTTATGCTTGTAAACTCCGACGCCTCTGGCCACGTAGTTGTTTGAAGCATGTAAATATCGTGCGCCAGCAGCGGCGGGTTTGTTTCTGGAACGTTCGAATGAATCGTTTGTAATATAGAACTATAAAAACGCCATTTTCCGTCATTTTTGTATCGTCATTTCCAATAATTTATTTATATGTGTTTTAAAATTCACTGCCTCTTTTATTATTGTGTATTTTGTATTTGTGAGTGCATGAATTTTGCAAGCTTTATAAACAGGAGGAAGGCACAATAAAGGTGAGTTCGATTCCCGTAAGCTGTCGGCTTCTCGCCCTTCCACGAGAACCTACAACCAGCTGTGATTTGGAAGGTGGCGTCCGCTAATTGTGACCTACTCTATACAACTAGAAAGATTTCCTCCCGTAAGCGATTTCCGTGAACTCCCCTACTCCTCTGAGCTAAGCTGCAGACCTTTTTCCACCTATCCGGTTGCGGGTCGACGAAAAGCTCGTAACAAGTTCTTTTTTTTTCTATTAATAAAACCGCTAATTTACAATCTACTCCAGTAGATACAAAAGAGTATTAAGTAAATTTGTTAACTGTAGTGGCATGTAGGGGTCCTCATCCATCGATGATTCTCTTGGGATTTATAGGGATGGCTGGAATTACATTCCTCGTCAAATCAGATCAATGGGCCATTGTTTACTCAGCCTTCGTGTTGGTAGTGGGTCTATGAGTTGTAGGATGAGATTGTTTTCGTGACCAGGTAGTCTTGCAAAGTAGGATGAAGCAGATTTCTCTATTGCATCCGTCACGAACGTCGTTGTATGATGTTTATATTGGTTTTTTTTGGCGCATCCCCGGAGCTGGATTCCATACTTCCATATGGGCATCAGGATTTTTTTATAGAGCAGTACTTTATTTTCGGTTAAAAGCTTAGATTTAGGTCCTAGTAGCCAGTACATTTGCTCGTATTTTAGTTCAATTTGTTTCCTCTTTGCTCTTAGATGAGGGTACAAGGTTAGCTGTCTGTCAAAGTGGAACCCAACGTACTTAGCTTCGGTTTCTACCGGTAGTGGAGTGCCCTTAAATGTTACTGGAGGATATGAGGTTTTCCTTGTGGTAAATGTCACTTGTACAGATTTACTTTCGTTTATCTTGATTCGCCATAAGTCTGCCCAATCGCTTAGACTGTTCAAGTGTGTTTGTAAACGCTGTGAAGCTTCAGCTGCGTCGTTGTGGGTAGAGAGTATCGCGATATCGTCAGCGAATATAGCAATTGAGGTATTTTCAGTTTCTGGGGTATCGGAGGTGTAAAGGAGATACAAGAGAGGACCTAGGACTCTGCCCTGTGGGACATCTGCTTTTATTGGATGATATGTAGAGAGATGGTTATTGTGTTTTACAGTGAAATAACTGTCGGTGAGATATGACTTTATCAAAAGATAATAGGTACTCGGTAACAGTTGCTTTAATTTATATGATAGTCCGACATGCCACACCTTATAAAATGCCTGTTTGACGTCTAGGAAGGCTGCGATGCAAAAGTTTGAGAAAAATTCTTTGAATATTATTTCTGCATCCTCTATTGCCACATCTCTAAACAGTATTTATGCTCCTTTTCTTAAAATCCTAACGCAAAACCCCACGTTTCCTACAGCTTCAAAGTAATCCCTGTAAAATGTTTCCTAATTCTTCCTTAAGCAAAAGACATAACTCCTACAACTGCATTAAAATCTTCAGTCGCTGCTAAAAGGTGAAATATGTGAACCTAGAATTTGATCATTTTCAGTTATTCGATTGAAGTTGATCAACTTAAATTAAATTTCTAGAACGCAGTTTAGTCACAGATTTTGATTTCCTTTTTGCGTCCTTCGTAAAAATCGTTAAACATGAACAATCCCATATTATTGATACATCAAATAGCATACCCTAACAGCTTCAAATGTTTCTCCAACACATCTTTTTCATAAACGCCTATCTGTAATATATTTTTCAAACATCGCGCAACATGGCATTGTTATTAAGAAAATCTACATAGGTTACGTAGCCACACATGGGTTTTACTTTGCTAAGCAATTTTGAAGGAAATTGCGCAACTGCCAATAGCAATATCTTTATTACATTTCTGCACAGCTATAATTTTTATACCGTTTGCATGTTAGATTCAGAGGCACGAGGTGAAGGAACTACATGATCTTCAACCATACTCATTATCCAATTTTAAACACAGATTAGGTCAAACAAGCATAAAAATTTTGCCGTTTTAATAATACACAATCAATACACAGTTTAAGTTAGAAAGAAAAATTTAAACAAGTAAAAATTGCCAGGTCTGTAATAATATTGTTGCACTGAACGTTTTTTCCAAAACTATGCCAAAGTTTATTCTGCACGGGGCAAAAAATATAAATCTAGAAAATCTGGGAATTTAATTGTAAACCATTTCCTATAGAGTTCCTATTCTTATACAAATATAGGTTTCAGAACATCCAATATACAGAAAAATAAAACATTCTGACAAGCTTTTTAATTATCTAGTGACATCTATGATATTTCAAATGCCTCTCATTCTTTACATTAGGGACACGTAATAGAATACATCAAGCCTTTGGTGGAGATGCCTAAACCCCCAAACTACAACAAAGTAATGAATGTAATGAGAAGAATGAAAAATAACAAAGCACCAGGAACGCACCAAATAACAACTGAATTAATATAATGGTGAAAGAAAACTCTATGAAAGTCTGCATGGAATAATAACAGAAATCTGAATGACAGGTAAAATTCCACAAAAAATAGGATAAGACCATATAAAGCAACTATGCTAGGATAATCCTGTTAAATGTGACACAAAATCTTATCAAGCCTAATAAATAAGAAATTATCAGGATATGAATGATAGACCGAATCGAGACACAACAGATGCCATATCAATGCTTTAAAAAATGTCTAGAATTTCAAATACCAATTTACTGTCTCTTCCTTAATTTTCGACAAGCTTTCGACAGCTTGACAGGCGAAAGATTATATATTGAGCTGTAGTCATTTCGAATATCAAAGAAATTGATCCACTTGGTATAAATGACTTCAACCAACACAACAGCTGGAGTAGTAATTGAGCAGAAGCAAACAGAGTCCATCAGAATAAACAATGCAGTGAAACAGGGTGACACACTGTCAGGAACACTGTTTAACTTGGCGGTAGAAGCTGCAACAAGAACATTAAATTATGTGGGATGGGTAAACACAAAATTAACACAGATATGTATATACACCGACGAACTGGTCATAATGTCACATGACAGGACCCAGTGAGAGGATAGAGCAGCTACAACGAGAAACGCAGAAGAGGCCTGCAGATAAAATCCGAAAGAACAAAACGAATGAAAGTTGTAGGCAAAAGTACAAAATATCAGAATCAACAACAACATATTAAAATTAACAACGAAAACTATGAAATACTGAATATTTATGACCAAAGATTAACCATGTCAACAAAATGAGTGACGAACTAACAAACCGAATAAAAACAGGGCAACGGGCGGTGTACGCAAATCAAGAAAACTAATAATATCAAAACTGAAAAAAATGAGTGAAAGACGTGGAAAAGGTGATCGACGAGGTTAGATCAAGCAAGGGGGTATAGCGCCGAAGGAAGTAAGTTAGTAAGAAACCTAAACAATAAGTAGAAAAGATTGCAAACGCCTTAGACTGTTCGAGAGACAGGTTCTAAGAAGAATGTTGGGCCCAACAAAGGAAAAAGATGGAAAATGGCACCCTGAAATAAATCATGGCCTCGAAGAAGTAATCTATTATGAAGACATCGTATAAAACCAAAAAGAATAATCTGGTTTAGACATGTATAACGAATGAGGCGAACAAAGCCCCAAAAATTCTAGCTGACTGAACACCAGAAGAGAAACGGAAAGTTGGAAGCCAAGGAAGATGTGGAAGACGGGTGTAAATGAAAGAAGGTGATCGACGAGGTCACGTTCCGCTAGGGGATGCACCGTCGAATAAAGTAAATTAGTAAGAAACAGGGACAGTACGTAGAAAAGATTGTAAAAATCTTAGACTGTTCGAGAAACATACACTAAGAAGAATCTTTGGCCCAACAGAGGAACAAGATGTTAGATGGCGCCCTAAAATAAATCATGGCCTCGAAGAAGTAATTCATCATAAAGGCGTCGAATAAAACCCAAAAGAAAAAGCTGGTTCAGACATGTACAACGAATGAGCCGAACAGAGCGCCAAGAATTCTAACAGACTGGATACCAGAAGAGAAACGGAAAGTTGGAAAGCCAAGGAGAAGATAGGAGGAAGCTGTCATTGCTAAGGACACGAAACTGGAGGAAATTTGTGAAAGACAGAAGGGGAAAAAGGTGATAGACGAGGTCAAATTCCACAGGGGATGTAACGTCGAATGAAGTAAGTTAGCAAGAAACCGGGACAGTACGTAGAAAAGATTGCAAAAATCTTAGACTGTTCAAGAAACATACGCTAAGAAGAATCTTTGGCCCAACAGAGGAAGAAGATGGTAGATGGCCCCCTAAAATAAAGCATGGCCTCGAAGAAGTATTCTAAAAGACTGAACACCAGAAGAGAAACGGAAAGTTGGCAGGCAAGGCAGAGATAGAAGGAAGATGTGGAAGACGGATGTAAATGAAAGAAGGTGATCGACGAGGTCACATTCCGCAAGGGGATGTATCGTCGAATAAAGTAAATTAGTAAGAAACCTGGACGGTACGTAGAAAAGATCGCAAAAATCTTAGACTGTTCGAGAAACATACACTAAGAAGAATCTTTGGCCCAACAGAGGAAGTAGATGTTAGATGGCGCCCTAAAATAAATCATGGCCTCGAAGAAGTAATTCATCATAAAGGCGTCGAATAAAACCCAAAAGAAAAAGCTGGTTCAGACATGTACAACGAATGAGACCAACAAAGCCCCAAGAATTCTAACAGACTGAACACCAGAAGAGAAACGGAAAGTTGGCAGCCAAGGCAGAGTTAGAGGGAAGATGTGAAAGACGGATGTAACTGAAAGAAGGTGATCGAGGTCACATTCCGCAAGGCGATGTATCGTCGAATAAAGTAAATTAGTAAGAAACCTGCACAGTACGTAGAAAAGATTGCAAAAATCTTAGACTGTTCGAGACACATACCTACACTAAGAAGAATCTTTGGCCCAACAGAGGAAGAAGATGGTAGATGGCGCTCTGAAATAAATCATGGTCTCGAAGAAGTAATTCATCATAAAGACGTCGAATAAAACCCAAAAGAAAAAACTGGTTCAGACATGTACAACGAATGAGCCGAACAGAGCGCCAAGAATTCTAACAGACTGGGCACCAGAAGAGAAACGGAAACTTGGAAAGCCAGGGAGAAGATAGGAGGAAGATGTCATTGCTAAGGAAACGAAACTGGAGGAAATTTGTGAAAGACAGAAGTGGAAAGAGGTGATAGACGAGGTCAAATTCCACAGGGGATGTAGCGTCGAATGAAGTAAGTTAGTAAGAAACCTGAACAGTACCTGAAAAGATTGAAAACGCTTTAAACTGTAGGAAAGGCAAATACTAAGAAGAATTTTTGGTCCAACAATGGAAAAAGATGGAAGATGACGCTCTAAAATAGATGACCTCGAAGAATTAATCCACCATGAAGACATTGTATAGAACCAAAAAGAATAAGCTGATTCAGACATGTACAACGAATGAACCCAACAAAGCGCCAAGAATCCTAACAGACTAGACACCTGAGGAGAAACGGAAAGTTGGAAGGCCAGGTAGAAGATAAAAGGAAAATGTAATTGCTAAAAAAACGAACCTGTAAGAAATGATTAAAAGGGAGAAGTGGAAAGAGGTGAGCAGTGAAATCCCACTGGATGACTTAGCGCCGAAGGAAGTAAGTTAGTAAGCAACCTGGACATAAAATAAAAACTATTGCAAACGACGCGATTGTTCGCGAGACGGAGACTAAGAAGAATCTTTGGCCCAACAAAGGAAGAAGATGGAAGATGACGCCCTAAAATACATTGTATAGAACCAAAAAGAATAAGCTGGTTCAGACATGTAGAACGACTGAGCCCAACAGAGCGTCAAGAATTCTAACTGATTAGACACCAGAAGAAAAACGGAAAGTTAGAAGGCCGGGTAAAACATAGATGGAAGATGTAATTGCTAAAGGAACGAAACTGGAAGAAATGAGTGAGAGACAGAAGTAAGTAGAAAAAGGTAATCGAAGAATTCAAATCCCACAAAAAGATGTAGCGCTGAAGAAAGTAAGTACTTAAGCATATAAAAATTACGTTATCTGGAAAACTGTTTGAACAAGATAAAAAGTATACAGTACTTAAAAGTTACCATAAATGTGTTACACATGTACTAATGTAACAACTTGTATGAACATTAAATGCCAAGTTACCAGTTTCTATAAAAATTCAAAATTACCAAAAATTGCTACACATTCAACAAAACATTTATCATAACTTTCCCGTACATTAAGTACTTTTACTTTGGACAGTCTAAATGTATAACAGTAAATCAGACGTTCTATATGAAATAGCGAAATTGGTTTTTTTGTGTGTAATAATTTTCAATTATTTGTGGTGATCGAAACATCAATATTCATTTCTAATCAAGCACATTTTAATTGATAAGGAAAGACCTTGAATACAATAACGCAATAAAGGCTTACTAGATACCGTATGGAGGTTATTAAGCAAAAATAAGTACGATGTGATCCAATTATTAATTTGCTATGCTAAAATTACAATGATATGTTTAGTTGTTTACAAATTACATGGTTGTAAACGTGAGATAAAAAAAAATAATTATTTAGAGACAAGTGCTTATTATTACCAGCGTACATGTTATGACTGCCCCAACGCAACAATTTCTTCATAACACCAACTCTGAAAATTACAACTGCTGATTGTCAACTACAAGTATTCCGCGTATTTCTAAGTTAACCTAAAATTGTATAGATTTATGTGTAACGATATATTAATTAGGAGAAAGTGTTGAAACAAATAATAAACCCGTCATAGTTTAATCTAATAGATTTGCTTCGCAGTTCGCGTCAAAGCAATCAAACATTACAGATGCACATCATATAATTGTAAAATAATAAATACTAACATTCTAGAATCATTAACACCAGAATATTCAGGAAATGCAAATACCAAATAGATGATATGCAATGCGGTTTTCGAAATGGGTTGGCATACGTGGGCACTCCTCTCTCTGAATGTCCCAAAACAAAGGTGCCGCCATATGAACGTCGACGTCTATGTCTGTTTCATAAACCACAGCAAGGCGTTCTACTGTGTAAAATACTAGAAAATGATTGAAATTCTCAAGACTACCGGTATAGACAGAGCGGACGTACGCATCATTGCTGAACTATATTGGAATTAGAAGGAAGAAGTAAGAACCTAACATCAGAGGGCGTAGCTAATAAGCAAGGCGTTCGACAAGACTGCGCTCTCTCGCTTTTCCTATTTAATATATAAGCTATATTTTGCCAGACTTGAAGTAAAGACCTAGGCGAAATTAGGATCAACGGACGCTATATCAGCAATATCCGATAAATGAACGATACCGTCGTAATAGCCAGCAAAATCGAGTTGTGACTGATGATAGACAGCATAGTATACATTAAATCTTTTGGCTTATTTATGAATATATCTATAACTAAGGTAACAGTGTTCTGTAAGAACGCAAAAACCCTAAAAATTAACGACAGTATTCAAGTACTTAGGGACCATTAATGTGTCACAAAGAAAAAGATTCGATCAAGAATTGAAACGGCCCAAAAGCCTTTGATACACACGAGAACATTTCTATTAGCTACCGGAAGGAATAAAAGTAGAAGTTGTAGTAAAGGAAATAAAGGTGCAAGGAATTAGACGGCTAAGACTCATAATTCGAGCTGAAGACAACAGAATAAGTTAGTCAATAACCGAGTAGAGACCAACAGAAAGTAGACCCAAAACAGGGTCAAAGAAAAGATGGAAAAATGAAATGCTAGAAAACCTAAGAAAACAGAAATTGATTAGCGAAGATCTCATCCTAGAATTGAGCTACTGGAAGGAATACAAGTAAAAGATACAGTAAAGGAAGTAAAGGCGCAACGAATTAGATGGCTAGGACTCATAATGCGAGCTGAAGACACCAGAACAAATAAGTCAATATCCGAATAGAGACCAACAGAAAGTAGACCCAGAACAAGGTCAGAGAAAATATGGAAACATCAAATGCTAGAAGACCTAAGAAAAATGGAAATTGATTAGCGTAAATCTTATACTAGAACTGAGCTACTGGAAGGAATACAAATAGAAGATGTAGTAAAGAAAGTAAAGGCGCAACAAAATTAGATGGCTAGGACTCATAATGCGAGCTGAAGACACCAGCACAAGTAAGTCAATAACCGAATAGAGACCAACAGAAAGTAGACCCAGAACAAGGTCAGAGAAAATATGGAAACATCAAATGCTAGAAGACCTAAGAAAAATGGAAATTGATTAGCGTAAATCTTATACTAGAACTGAGCTACTGGAAGGAATACAAGTAGAAGATGTAGTAAAGGAAGTAAAGGCGCAATAAAATTAGATGGCTAGGACTCATAATGCGAGCTGAAGACACCAGCACAAGTAAGTCAATAACCGAATAGAGACCAACAGAAAGTAGACCCAGAACAAGGTCAGAGAAAAGATGGAAACATGAAATGCTAGAAGACCTAACAAAAATGGAAATTGATTAGCGAAGATCTCATACTAGAACTGAGCTACTGGAAGGAATACAAGTAGAAGTTGTAGTAAAGGAAGTAACGGCGCAACGAATTAGGTGGCTAGGACTCACACTGCGAGCTGAAGACAACAGAATAAGTAAGTCAATAACTGAATAGAAACCAACAGAAAGTAGACCCAGAACAAGGTCTCAAAGAAAAGGTGGAAAAATGAAATGCTAGAAAACCTAAGATAACGAAAAGTGATTAGCGAAAAGCTCATACTAGAACTGAGCTACTGGAAGGAATACAAGTAGAAGATGTAGTAAAGGAAGTAAAGGCGCAAATAACTAGATGGCATAACTCATCAAATAAAAAGGGAATTTGACGAACTAAGAATAAACTCATATAGAAAGTACATTGAAGAAATAGAACCCGGCGATCCTGGAATGTGGAAAGCTACAAGACGAATTCTAAAACAACGCCAAGAGCTACCGTCATTAACAACTACGGATGGCAACGAAACATACATTACCGATGAGGAAAAGCCATCCGCATTCGCCACACATCTAGAACAAACATTTACTCCAGTCATCAGGGCTAAGGCAACACATGTATCACAAATAATAAATTGTATAGAAAGAAACTTACCGGTAATAACAGAAAGCATTAAACCAACTTCCCCCAATGAAATAAGCACAATAATAAACTCCCTTCCAAGAAGAAAATCTGCGGGATATGATTTAATGCCCAACATAATATTGCAGCACTTTCCGAATAAAGCACTGGCATATATGTATAACATCAACATTTAATGCATGCCTGCGTCTAGGCTATTTCCCCCAAAAATGGAAGCATGCCGAAATAATAATGTTCAACAAGCCAGGCAAAGACAAGAAGAAGCTAGAAAACTACAGACCCATCAGTCTTCTAACAACATTATCCAAATTACTAGAGAAAATCATACACAAACGCACAATAGCATACATAGAATCACTTAACGTGTTACCGAAATTCCAATTTGGATTTCGAAGTAAACATTCGACCTGTCACCAACTGCAGCGTATTAGCGAAACGATCGAACAAGGATTTGAAAATAAACAATATACTGCTGCAGTTTTTCTAGATGTGACAGCGGTCTTTGATAGGGTATGGATAGATGGGCTGGAGAAAAAGATATTAAACATAGCAATGCCTAACTACCTGAAGGCAACGATATTTTCATTTTTGGAAAATCGTACCTTTAATGTTAGAGTAAACTCTTGTCTATCAGAAGAGGAAACTATAAGAGCCGGGGTACCTCAGGGCAGTATCTTAGGACTGCTCCTGTTTAACATCTTTACATCGGATATGCCTGAAATAACAACTACAGTAGCTACATTCGCGGACGACATGGCCATATTCACACGACACCAAGATCTAAATGAAGCAATTGCCGAGCTACAACTAGCAGTAAATAAAATCTCCTTGTGGTTTAAAAAGCGGAACTTACAAATAAATCCAACAAAGTGTCAGTCCAAAATCTTTGCGCTGAGAAGAATAGCAGATCTTCCTAACATCGAAATAAACCGGAATATCATAGAATGGAATCCGAAGGACTCGGCTGTTAAATATGTAGGTGTTCATCTAGACACACGATTAACCTGGAGGTATCATATTAATCAAAAGCTGACACAGTTCCACAGCAGACTCAAACAGCTTTATCCGTTAATTAACAGAAAATCACATCTAAAACCAGAATGCACAATACTTCTATATAAATCCCTACTTCGACCTCTAGCCTTGTATGCGTCACCGGTGTGGAGTAACACGTCCAAATCAAACATCAAGAAACTACAAAGGTTACAAAATAAAGTGCTGCGTATAGCTGTTAATTCTCCTTGGTATGTGAGAAATGTTCAACTACATTACGAATTAGGCGTATCTCCAATCCAAGAATTTATTCTAAAATGTACCAAAAAGTTCAAAAACATAAGTGAGTGTAGTGGCGCTATACACTATAATCTGTGTCAAAGAAATATTCACACTAGACTTAAACAGAAACTACCACAAGACTTGATAATTTCCGAAGAAGAAAGTGATTAACACGGCCTATCGCAATAATCTGTTGTCATTCTTAAGACGCTAAAAATCGTCTTTTAGTGTTATTTCAAATTATCTGACCTACATGCTATCCATGCTATGTATATCAATTTTTATTTCTTGATCTGGCAATAAACATACATAAAAAAGGAAATGTATGAGAAATTGTAGCAAAGAATGCGCCTATTGCAATGTTTGTTTCTGACAATATGAAAAACGGAAAGTTTTTTAATTATTTATCTCAGCAATAGCATTTTCATAACGTAATTGCAAACCCTAACGATTTTATTACGTACGAATATAGTGATATGAAAAACTATAATATTGGCACAAATACTTATTTGAAAATTCTCACACAAAACATTTTAAAATATAAGAACGTTCAAAAGTGTGTCGCCATTTTTAATGATGCAGCTCGTTATATACCTATACCGAAGAGCAAATACGGAAGTCATTACGCTATTATATCGTTGGAATTATTCGCTCTAGTTTCGTTTCAATAGCACTTAATAAAGGGCGTTAAAACGCGCTTTGTATGTGAGCTACGTAGTGTGTCAAAAAGCATAAGTGACGAGGAAATTAATTCCTTCGGTGCTTAAAATGAGACTTTCCTATTTCGTTCAAGCCATTCATAAAAGGTAAATCAGGAAGCAGAGTCGATAAATTTGAAAGGAGATTCAGTGCAGACGCGGCTTAGAGAGAAGGTAGGTACGTGCAGGTGACCGAAACAAATTGATTTAAATGGAATTGAAGCAAACACCTAGATTCTAGGACTAGATCAGTAATAAAAGTGCAAAATTAATGTTTGTACGACTTTGTCTTGACACCTAATAATGTGCTAAACATTGTACTTGGGCCTTGCCGTATTTCACACCATCTGAACTATATGAAAGTTTGTAAGTGTTAGCCAGAACACACATTTATTATCTCTGAGAATACACCTACATTATATAATACCAAGAAAAATAAATGCAATTAATTAGTTAACAATCTGGTCGCTACGAATACTGTGTTTGGAAGACTTAAAATGTTGTTTCTTGCGTTACTTCGTTCAAGTGCATATTTATATTTTAATAATAATAACAATAGACTCAATTTCAACAAGATTTATTTACTTTTTGTGCTTTATACGTATTTAAACAATTTACATGTCATTTTCAAAAGCATTTACTATTGTAAACATTTGTAGCTAAGGTAACAGCACACTGGATTTTCATTTCGAGCTTTGGCTCAGGTCTTCTATTCCAAAACTTCCGATTAGCGGGGAATTTATTAGCTCAATTTGCTCATTCATTCAAGGTGTATTTGTTAAAGTGTATTTGTGAACTTGAAAGACCTCGAGTATATCCACTTTAAGTATATCATCACAGAAGTCTAAATGTTATTATATTATTTGATGTCAATGCATGATTGTGTTCTAATAAGTGTTTAACATAGTCAAATTTTCTGGGTGTTCATATTTCTATGCACGTATGTCTTCTTTGTATCTGGTATAAAAATTTCTAATTGTTTGACCTATGTATACATAATTACAATGCGAACAGTTTAATTTGTAAATACCTGATTTTAACAAATCGTTAGTTCTAATCTTTTGCGTTGAATAAGGTGTTGAAAGTGTTTTCTATTGTTCTATAAATTACTTTAAATGTGCTTGTTCTGACTGTAATTTTAGCAGTGTTCTCCGATACATCACCTACATAAAGAATTGAAATATTTTTAACATTGTCAGGGAGGTCTTTAGGACATACTTTTTGAATTGCTAATTTATAATCTTCTTTTTTGATAAGTGTATCAATCATGTTGTAAATATTACTGTGTGCAATTTGTTTAATCATCGAAATCTCTTTGATGTAATCACTGTTACTTGGAGGAATTGTTAGAGCTCGATGTAGCAAGGACTTATAGACTGATAATTTATGTGTTTTGTGGTGACGTGAGTCCTGTGGTATTGTGATATCAGTTTGTGTAGATTTTCTATAAATCGAGTACTGTAGTTTGTTTTTATGTTAAATTCTAAATATAAATAATTAATACACCTATTTTGTTCTGTTTCTAATGTAAAGTTTATGTTTAAGTGTAAAATATTAATAAACGTTAAGAAATCACCAACAACTCAAATAAACTATTAAAACATGCTAAAATATCATTAACTTAACCGAACCAAAATATAATTTTCGAAGATTGATTTGATTCAAGAATTTGATCTACTAAATGCTCCCATTGGTAAACCGTTTTTCAAAGTGTAAATAAATCCTGTTAAAATTGAGTCTATTATTATTATTGAAATATAAATATGAATTACAACGAAGTAGGCAAGGAACAATTAACAAATAGGAGTAACAGGCTACCTTAGCCGTTTGCTAGTAGTATAAACTATTCTGAAAGTGTTCTGACTTAATAAAAGAATCCATAAAAGTTTTCAAGATTTTTCTCTTTTAAAAATCGTGTTTATAGTCGAAGCGTAACATTTACATCCAAAATAAGATTTTCTCCTGAAAGTGCACTTTAAAAACAATATTTCAAGACTCTTCTGCTTGTCTACTTCTCCTTTTGTAAATGTATAAGATTTTTAAAATGTCGATGTTTATAAATTGATTTAACATTACATATTTCCAAAAGGCAGATTACAGATAAGTTAACCACGACGTGATCTTGCAATCAGTGTCTGCAAGATAACATTTGATCGACAGTTACTAAAAACATATGGTTTTGTAATAAAGTACTGCGTATTGAGGTTTGAAAATACATAAACATAATCGAAAATGCCCTTTTAAAAACATTACGAACGTTTTTTGACAGTTGTGTTGTACCCATTATATTAGTCAACCCAATTATATTATTTTGTTATCATTATATATTTGTAATATATTTATTCTATTTAAGTTCTCATGAAAGTCAGCCAATAGCAAACATTACTTAGTGACATTTCGGAGTTATCAGTTGGACTTTCATTATTCAAACTGACCAACGAGTCTATTCAAAATTCTCCATAGCTGTGATCTTTGGTACTGGACTGTCAACAATTGATAATATATTATTATATATAGGAATAGAATAGTAATCAGAACAACTTCTACTTCATATATTATTCATGTAACTGCAGCAGTGTGATACTGTTAATTTTCACAAAAATACAAAACAACCTATTGAGTGTTTCTTTTATTGCAAGGCACAACAGTTGTAAGCACTACTAGTGCCGATTAAAGGCTATGCTAGTGCATCAATATCCACTCTACCATGTATAACGTTTAGTGGGCCAATATAATAATAATTGTATATATACAACCTCCTGTGCTTGGACGACATTAAGACGCCGGTCTCGGTTGACATACTACCATTTCTGGATATGTAACAATCTTGATTAGGATCCATAATAAAGACAATAAAAGTAGTAATATAAAATTCAAGCGCTTTGTCTTTGGACTTCTAATTATAAAAATTTAACTACCGTTTTAAGTATTACCTTGTAATTAAATGTACTTTCAGAATGCCAAGTATTTCATTACGCATTCAGTAGCTTTTTCAGGTAATAAAAAAGCTTAGGAAAGTACTTCAACTGAAAATGAGAAAGCTTTTCAAAATTTATTACGAATCAATACACCTAATCAACAAACAAGCTCTTTAGATTATAAAGAAGATAAATAATAAAGCTGCAAACGAAGGGGATTTTGAAAGCTTTTCATAGTAAATTAGGTACCCGTCATTGCTTATCGAACAAGTAAAAACAAACATTTACATTACATCCACAGCTTGTCACAACATTTTTCAATAAACGCTGCGACAGTTTCAACACCCATTTATACCATTAAGTTATTACTGTGTTGCAGTTCTGGTTGGAAATATGTAATACATCTACTAAACATTTTAGGTAAGTAAATTTCTATTTGTTGGCTGTAGATAAGTGGAGAAAATGCAAATAATATAAACATTTAATAACATACATCATGTTGCAAATTTAAAAATAACCATATATCATTATAACCATGTAATTACTACACACGAATGAATCGCAGCTGAAGCGAGTTGCATTCATTCTGCGTGCGGTAATTATAATTCGAACATAAGAAAAATACAACCGGCAGGTCGTCAAAATACGCCAACCAGAAGGTAATGCAATAATGTTATGTAATAGCTACTATAATATTTTATGGACAGTCCCTCCTCATTTGTGTCGCTAGAAAAGCACCGTAATTGCAAATTGAATCCTCTGCAAAGAAACAACTCGGACTTATTAGTAAACAATGGTTTTGGAACAATTGTCCGTTTGCTAATGTTTTGTATAGAAGCGTACCGAAAAGATTTAGCCACATCTATGTAGTAACAATGGAAGAGAATGGACCACTGTTTAGAAAATTAGTGAAAAGTGTTAACGTAGATAATACAACTAGTATATTTAATAAAAGTTTTACTATGGCTTATATTTTACTTTTAGAAAATGTTTGAGATATGACAAACATTTTTTTAGTTTAACTTTTTAAACTAGTATTAGTGGTCTTAGATGTTTTTAGCTAAGAAAACTCGATACTTCTCTAATTATCCCTGTCTCACCAACTAAATATTTATAACCCATTACTATATTCCATTCGTTAATTACTAAAATTACGAGGTATGTTCAATTAAAACCCATCTTTGCTTTATAAAAATTTAATAACAAATAATTACCGTCACAGTTAAGGCATCTAACCCATTGTTTTACTAACCGACGTATACCCTGCTCATAGAATTCTTGTGGCTGCTGATTGAAGAAGTCTTCCACAGCTATCTGTACTTCTGCGTCTGACTCAAAATGCCGACCTTCTAACGCCCTTTTCAGCGGTACAAAAATCTAGAAATCGCAAGGCGATAGATCCAGGCTGTAGGGTAGATGCTCTAATACCCTCCATTTCTTTCGTTGAAGATTTCTTTTCCTACATTAGCAACATGAGGCTTAGCATTGTCGTGCAGCAAAATGACTCCACCCTTAAGTTTTCCTGGACGTTTCCGTCTTATTGCTCGATGAAGCCTGTTCAAACTTTCATTGTACAGATTTGCATTGACATTTGCTTCAGGTTCCTTATACTCTTTCGACAAGGGTCCTTCATGGTCGAAAAAATATATTACATCACCTTGCCTGCAGAAGGTTGTGCTTTAAACTTCTTCCGTTGTGGTGAACTTGAATGTTTCCACTGTATCGACGATAACTTACTGGATGGCTCGTAATAATGGCTCCAAGTTTCGTCACCAGCAACTATTGACAGCAGAAAGTCATCACCATTTTACCTATAGTCTGTGAGGTGTTGCAGAGATAAGCCCATTTCCAAGCATTTTTGTTCATTAGACAAGAGACAAGGAATCCATTGTGAACAAATTTAACTGTAACACAGATTACGAACTATGGACAGATACTACACTCGCAATAACAATTTTTGAAATTTCTCTAATTGAAATTCGACGAGTTTCTATAATAAGTCCTTCCAACCATGCCAAATTGTTTTCTGTTAATGCAGTACACTGTGCACCTGGCCGCGGCTCATCCATAGTCCCCTCTTTTCCATTCTTAAGTTTTCGGCACAGTTC
>JABXWE010036854.1:0-19428 GCA_014611495.1 Limonius californicus
TTCGGCAAAGTCACATTTGCCATCTTCAGGTCTTGTCGGATAACTTTCTGCTGATGCTTCTTGTAATACGACTGACCTGAAGATGGCAAATGTGACTTTGCCGAAACGTCGTCAAGACAACCAGCCCGGTCCGTCCCAGGACCAAGAAGTTGCTACGCGGAAGAATTCCTGGAAACCAACCACAGCATATATATATATATATATATTTTAAACAATTCGGATAAAATATTGTTAGCGGAAAAATTAAAATTATCTCATCAAACATGAACTGAAATATTCAATAATAGCTCTTAATTATCAAATATTTACAGTAATCACCTAAAATAGAATTTAAAATATAAATGATATTTCTAAGAAGCAGCAAAAAGGTAAAACAGCGTTGCAACTAATTTATTAAATATTCTCTTTCATTCTTTCCTATTTTCTCCTATTTATTTAAATACATACGTATTGCATATTTTAAATTTAATTTAGGAATTTCTTTATTTTGGAATACCTTAGAGAAGTTAATATCTGTTAAATATCAACCATTTGCAGAAAGATCTAAAATATATTTTAAAATAAACTACTCAAAAATGAATAGGGTTATTGTAATATAAAGCATATATGTTTATAATTGGCGGCTAACGGTCGTCTATTATTGATAATTAGAGCAAGCGGCAATTTTTGATGTTAAAAAACAAAAATCAGTAGAATCCAGTTGCATTTGTTTAACGCTATTAGTGTCAAGTCGAGTTTGTGTGTTTGATTGAATAATCTTTCCTGTCTTCTTAAGATCCTTTTTGTTCATTGTTTTTTTAATTAACGTGTTACGTTTGTGTTGTTAATGATATACAACAATGCAAAGAAACTATTTAACAATAGAACAATGAAATTTAACCGTTGCTACGCACTAAAGAGGAGATCACCAGGTCGACATTGCTGGTATGTTCGGAACCACGCAGAGTGTAATTTCAGGTACCTTTTCGCGCCTTATAGAATCAGGTACAACTGCAAGAAGGCCTGGAAGTGGATCTTTTCGCATCACGGCACCTCGTGAGGATCGACTTCTGGTAAATAATGCAAGAATGCACCCCTTTTCAACTGCTCGACATCTACAGCAAGTGTTCCAGAATACCACAGAAAATCGAGCCTCCGGCCAAACTGTGAGAAATCGATTGTTGAAGGTAGGATTTACCTCATAACTGTGGCTCAACGAAGACGCCTGGTGGAATGGTTAAGACGTAGGCTTCAAGAGGCGACACCGTGGGATGATACACTGTTTTCGGACGAGTCCAGGTATTGTCCTAGCAATGATAGCCGGACGTAGAGCCGGACATCGTACCTTACCTGAGTATATCCAACCAGTCGTTGTCTTTGGTGGTGGTGGTCTTAAGGCGCAGTTCCACTAAAGCAACATTTAGGCAACATGTAGCGTGCGGCAATGACGCATGCCACACAGAGTCTTTCAACTGGATGAACATGAAGTGACATGAAGCATGTATCTTTGCCGCATGCCACATGTTGACTGTTGTTGCCGGACGCATGCGTCACCTCTCGAAAAGATTCAGCTTGTCGAACAATATCGCCATTATCCAACAGTCAACGGATCGGTGCGGCTTGTATTCTGCGACATGGAGTGGAATATTGAGAAAACTACCTTTTTTTTGCAGATTATCATAATTCACCGGAATTGTGGAATAATAAAATTAGTGATTATAAAGACAACAGATTAAAAAATGATAAGCTGAAGCAGCTAGCGAGTAAATACGAATGTACTGTGACTAAGTTGAAAAAGAAAATCCAGAATTTGCGATCAACTTTCCATCGCGAACGAAAAAAAAAAAATGCAAAGTTCAAGGAAGAGTGGTTCATCTCCTTCCAAGAAAGGGAAATGGTTTGCGTTTGAGCTGTTGAGTTTTTTACTAGACGTCGATTTACCTAGACCAACCACGTCAACTGTTAGTGACGCGGAGGACTCTGGGGTGGATTTTTTAAATATTAAATTTAATAATTATTTACGGATGCTAAGATTTAATTTATTCAATATTATTAAAAATGCATCTACTCAACTATACTAATATAATAAAATTAGGCGTAAAGCACGGCATACGTTCTTTATCTGAATTAAAATCTCATAAATTCGTCCCTCACTTCATTGGCTTCAAAAGTTAACCTACGTGCTCTACGTTGCAAATTCTATATACCAATTTCGTCTTGGATAACTGCCCTTCATGATCCCCGAATAATATTTCCATCTTGTGTTTCATTGTCAAAAGTTCCTGGAGGGGAGTATAGTGACTTCGAAGATTTAGTCTTTCTCAAAAAGTTGTGAAGATAAATGCATGCTGTTGTGATGATTTCAGCGTTTTCCACATTTAGGGCTAGTGGTTTTCCGAAGACGCGAAACACGGATGCTAGCAACCCAAAAGTATTTTCGACTACCCTGCAAGCGCGTGAGTGTCTATAGTTGTATATTCTCTTACAAGAGCCTTTGTCGTGGTAGCCGCCAAAGGTTTCATGATATGTTCCTGTAGAGGGAACGCATCATCCGTCAATATAACATAGGGCTATAACTTATTGCTACATGAGCTGGTATTGCCTCACGATAATTGGTGTCACATTTCTTTATAGTCGGGGAGACCTCCCCAGCAAGTACTCATAATCTTCCCTGCTGATTCGTGTGAAGTTTTGAAATAAAGATTCATCGTCAGCAACCAATTTATTGTAAAAGTCATTCCGAGTTTCTTCACCACCAACATATAATTCTCTCCTCCACCACCACGGCTTTCTTCTTCTCCTTCTTCTCAAAGCTATAACCAAATATGCAGCCGCCGCGGGCGTTTTTAAAGACATGATGCAAGAAACTGGTTGTTTCTATGGAATTGGTTTAGACGCATGCTACAAACACAGACGACAAAGCGCATGCGATGTTGGTCGACAAGTTTCACGTCCGACATTGTTAAAAGTTTGTGACATAGTCACACATCTAGAAACAGGCAACACTCGATGACATGAGACATACTACATGTCGTCTAATGTTGCCTCAGTCGAGTTGCGCCTTTATGGTATGGGCTGGAATATCCTTGGGATGGCATACTGACCTCCATATCTTTAATGGTACACCCACGGGCCAACGTTATGCCCAAGAGATCATTATGTACCATGTTCTGAACCGTAGCAACGCTGTTAGACGGGAATATTTTGTTTTTCTTGAGGACAACGCAAGGTCGCATCATGCTCGGATTGTTTTAGAGATGCTTCGAGATGAGGAAATAAATCATCTTGTTCTTCCTCCGCTATCTCCAGACCTCAACCCCAGTGAGCATGCAGAGACAGATGGAACATCATAATCCAAGGCCTACTACTATGCAACAGCTGAGGGATGTATTGCCGGTACTGTGGCATCAAATTCCACAAGAACTTATTGATAATTGCATTGAGAGTATGCCATAAGGTGCAGAGCAGTTACTACTGTCAGAGGAGGTGCCAAGCGGTATTAGAACTTAGTAAATTTAAGTTAAGTGAAAGGAGACAATATCGACTTTCGTTATAACATTAAATTTCTTCTTTAAACGGACCTTTGTTGTAATTTTCATCACTAAAAAGACGTTACATTTCGTTGTTTTGGTAGTTTTTTTTTTATAAATGCAATTGATGTTGGGTTTAAGTGTCTTAGACTGCAATATCTCTATTCATTTTTTGAGTAGTTTATATAAAGATGCCTAGGAAACAACGAATAGGCAAAATAGTAATAAATAATTTATTAAATATCCTCTTCTATTCTTCAGCGTTTTAAATATATAAATATGTGTTGTATATTTCAAACTAACTTTAGGAATTACTTTGTTTAGGAATGCCTTAGGCCTGTATGACACGACACAGAATTTTGTACAAAATTTTGTTCAAAGTGTTTTTACATAATTCTGTGCCGTGTCATATAGCAAAATTTTGTTCAAAATTTTGTAGCTCGTGGTCTAAAGTCTACAAAATTTTTTTTAGAAACGTCAAATCGGTGCGCAAACGGGCATTTTCTAGTGTTGATCAATGGGCAAAGACGTAAATGATTTACCACGTGTACCACCTAAAATCTCTCAACGCTAGCCAGTCTACACAAACTTAACATAACTTATAAACAAAAATAAACCTACAAACCACGAACAGATAAACAACATTCGAGGTTATGTAAACAAAAGTAAACAATTATTATTTAACCTTGTTAGATTTCTACCTTATCTACAGTAACATGATTATTTTTACAGTTTTCTCACATATGTCCACGTAATTTGCACTATTTGCGCATGCTCACAGACAGAATTTTGTAGAAATTTTGTTCCGTGTAATACGTGTTTACAAGAAATTTGTACAAAATTGTGTTCAAAATTTTGAACAAAATTTGAACAAAATGTTGTACAAAATTCCGAGCCGTGTCATACAGGCCTTAGAGATGTTTTTAATGTATTCAGATTTTTTTAAATAGTTAAGGATTAAAACTTTCCTTGTTATTAAATAAGGTGTTTTCAAATACTTTACAATATGAAAGATAATTATTTTACATTTCTCCAAGATTAATTATATCTCAAGGATAAGATGAAATATTTAAAAATATCTCTTAATTAATATGTATTTACAATAAACAGTTAAGAAATATTTTAAAATACTTAAAAATATTTCTATGGTAGTTTTATATCATGTAAATTGATATATTTCACCAATGAATTGAGTTAACTAATAAAAAAATACGAAACAGCGTTCCATAGGGTACACGTTTACCGGCCGACGTTTAATCAATTTTGGTGTTCCGTTAAATCCGTTTGGTATTTTGCAGCGAATTTGCGTATAAGCGGCCGATTGGCACTCTTAAAATTAATCGCATTCAATCTGCGTGCAGAAGTGAAGCTGACTGTAAATTCTTAATGGTACAGCCTGTTCGGTATCAAAGTCAGCATAAGTTGTCAATTTAAGTAGGGATTTCGTTATTTATTGGTTCGCTTAAGAGTCAAAACAATAGATTTGTCGGAGACATGCCATCGGTTCGTCAAGTCGTGTGTTTCCAGCTCTTCGTGCACTTAAACCGTAATAGCGTTCCATGCTTCTTGCTTTGAATATGGAATTAACCATTGACCATGAAAATGATGGAGCTACCACTCGTTCCTCAACGTTCCTACATTTGGATTCAATTTGTAAAGTTGTTTTCTGCATTTGATTCTCTGTAATTGTCCCAATATGGAAAAATCCAAAAAAGAAGTATGTTGTGCAGATTTTGTAAAAATAAATTAAGTGTTAAACGAACAACTTACAATACGATGGAGCTCATCCCCATTTATATACAAAATTGAGTGGATCACAATTTCCAGTTGAGCGATTGGAAGTGGCCTTCTCGATACCCAGACAGCAATCTAAAGGCTATTGCACACGACACATCATTTTGCAGTTTAATGTTAAAGTAATGAAGGTGGCTTCATTCTTAAATGTATACTTAATTATTTGTAAGTCATATTTATATTTTTATTAAAGTACTAAAAGATCTCCAGACTTTAACCAACGGTCTGATAAACGCAGTAGATAATTGTATAGGACCTGTAAGGATAGCCTTATCTAATTAGAAGATCTCAACCCTTTAACATACAAATAACAGTTATTTATTATGTTTAAATAACAATATTTTTGTTCTGTAACTTACTTAGTCTTCAGACTTTAACCCACGGGCCGATAGATTTAGTAGGCATCTAATTTGTTGGGCTGGTAATTAATAAGCTAATAATGGTCGTTTCAACCTGTTTTGTACATTAAGAGTTATTCATGTCGTCTGAATATGGGGTAGTTTCCGGTCTGCATTCATACTTGGTTAACGATGTAAGAATTATTTATGATGTTTACAATACGAGGGCAGTATTTTATCTATTTACAAAAATAGGAAAGAAAAAAATTTTTTTGGAACAAACTGTTTTATTGCTTTTCAAAATATTCCTTTAAGATTTATACACTTTTGCATGCGTTCAAACCAATTCTCAAAACATTTTTTTCCGCTCTGAAGTTGGTATCTCAAAAACATGGGTTTTGAAGGCTTCTACAGCTTCTTGAGGTGATGAAAATCGTTGTCCACGCATTTTCTGTTTGACATTCGGGAACACAAAGAAGTCGTTAGGCGATAAATCAGGTGAATACGGGAAATGAGACATTAATGAGATGTTTTTCTTCTTCAAATAATCAATTATTGTTCAACGTGATGTGTGAGAGCTGGCATTCTCAGGATGAAGAATGATGCGTTTTCGGTTGTTTTTCCTGATTTCGTCGATGACTTCTGGTAAACAAATTGTTGTATAACATTCAGCTTTAACTATTCTTCGATCCTTTAAAGAAATAGTTACGGCATGTCCAGTACAACCGAAGAAACAACCGATCATTTTCTTGGAAGTGTTTCGTGAACGAACAACTTTTGTGGAATTCGGTTCATCTTGGAACACCCAAACAGAGGATTGTTGCTTAGTTTCCGGTTCATACGAATATATCCAAGTTTCGTCACCTGTTACGATGTTGTATATGGATTTTGCAGTTCCTCAGTCAAATTTTGTGAGCATTTCCTTATACCAAGTAACACGAGCATTTTTTTGAGCTTGTGTCGAATAATGCGAAATCCATCGGGAACAGATCTTCGTGCAAAATCGAATGTGCTGCAGTCTTCGATATGCCTAAGGATGACTCTAACTTACTGTAAGTCATATGTCGATCTTCTTCAATCTTCCTCACTATGAACAAACTACTCGGCCAATTTCCAAGCTGCCACTTTTTTCACAATAACAAATGTCAAATTATACGAAAATAGTAATGACACATCTCAATAGCGCCGCCTAGTGGTCGTTTATAAAAACTTAAAAGGCTGCCCTCGTATGTGTAACTAACGAATTTCCTCAGTCGGTCTCCAGACTTAAACTGATGGGCAACGAGCAATATTTCTGATATGTTAAGGTAGCGTTACAGGAACAAGGGAACTCTAATCTTCAGTGTTATACACATAATGATATTTGATAGTAATGTTTGGTTAACAATGGTCTTACTTAACTTAATAAATTGAGAATTATTGGTGATGTATAAAAAATAATGAAATATTTCTGATTACTGAGTCTGCAGGCATAAACCAATGGGTTGATAAAAATAATAGACCGTCCCATAGGTAGTGTTAATCCAATGCAAATTCTAACGTTTAATATACATTTAATAATGTTTGATAATTATTTACTCGGTCTCCAGACTTAAACCGACGGGGTGATTAATTTATTAGCTCTAAATCCAAAAAGAAATGCGAATCATTAATTTATACGTAATTATGTTAAGAAATTATTTTCTATATTTAAAAAATAATTTAATCTCAATTTAAACCGATGAAATCATTCCTCTACTCCAGTATTTCTCAAAGTTTTAGGTTTGGCGGTCCCCTTTTTAAATATGTTATGACGGAATCTTGTGATAGTAGAGATACAAACGTATAAAATTATGATGCATGTTCAGTTAGGATGGTTTAATAGTAAGCGTAGCAGCGAGTATACGCTTAACATTTCGTTTGTGTTCTGTTGCACTTGAGTGATTTAAAATTTGTGCAAATATTTATCAAGTACGAAAAAATATTTAATCGGGTCTAAACGTAATTTTGAGTATGTAAGTATATTTGCGTCTGCAGATAAAGAAGCTGCCAATACTACTAAACCAAAAACTAGGAAATATTGTGACGAATATTTGAATTTTGGTTTTATAAATACAGTCGTTAATGGTGAAGAGCGACCACAGGGTGTAATATGTTTCAATAGTTTGGCTGCTGGCAGTATGAAACCAAATAAGCTAAAAAGGCATTTGCAAACAATGCATAAAGATTATGAAAATAAATCTCGCGATTTCTTTGTGAAGAAATTTAAAGAGTTTAGTAATCAGAAATTAGCCTTTAATACAGTTTATTTATTGTCTAAAAAAGCACCGCCTGCATCCTATAAATTGCACATCCCATAGCCAAGTGCAAGAAACATCGCACTATTGCGGAAAATCTTATTCTTCCTGCTGCCGTTGATATGGTCGCAACAATGCTTGCAGATAGTTATGCTAAAGAGATTCAGAAAATACCAGTATCAAATAATATTATTAGAAGGCGCATTGATGATATGTCAGAGGATCTGCAGGAGCTTCTTTCGAAACTGACAAAACAATTATTTGCTATTCAGCTAGACGAGGCAACGCATATTATCAAAGATGCACATTTGATAGCTTACGTTCGTTACTGCGATAATGCATCTATAAACGGGAACTTACTTTCCTGCAAAGAAATTTAGAAAAGAACTACAGGTGCGGATCTATTTCAAATGACTGATAATTTTATAGTAAACTCTGGCCTGGAGTGGAGAAACTGTTGGTGTTTGTGTTGGTGGCGCATCAGCGAGAGCAGGAAAATATGATGGTCTATAAGCACTTATACGTAAAAAGAATCCAAATGCCACTTGACCTTTAACGCCAAGACCATTTTCTTCAATGTGAGATATGGTCGCTGACCATTCAGCACTATTGCTTAATTGCGAATCTCTGTGGTTATCATGTGGAAAAGCTATACAACGGGTCTTTCAGCTTAGGCAAGAAATAAAAGCGATTTTGAAAGAAGAAAATTACAAAGTTGCCGAGAATTTTGTTCACGAACTGTTCATAATGAAACTGACATTTGTTATCAGTTAAATATTTTAAATACCCAGTTGCAAGGAAATAATAGAACTATCAGATAAAATTAACGTCTTTTCGCGCAAATTGGAATTTTGGCCAAACAAGATAATCACTGAACACACAGAAATGTTTATTAATTTAAAAACATTTATTAACGATAACAAACCAAGCCATACAAATGTATGTTACATTTTTAGATGCATAGAACATCATTTAAAGACTTTATCTAAAGTTTCTAAACATTAGATATTTAAAATTGATATACTGCTGACCAAATAGAGTGGATAACAAACCCGTTTGAAGTTACACCTACAGATTTATCGTTGGAAGAAGAGGAATAATGCATTGATTCAACATCAAGTACAGCAAAGAACAGACCATTTTTGTCGACAGCCGTTGTCGAGTTTTGGATTAACTCGCAAGAGAAATTTTCAGCGATATTCAAGAGAGCTATGCAGATTATATTACCATTTCTTACATCTTATGTTGGATTCTTTGCAGTAGCTTGTATAAAATTGAAATACTACAGAAAACGGCTCAACATCGAACATGAAGTAAGGGTAACAGATTTTCATTAAGAACCAAACTTGAACAAATTATGCAGTTCAAAACAGACGCATTTAAGTCAGCAGTTTGTTTAAATAAACTGTTAGTACATTTTATACAGTTTTAGATTGTACTGGTAAGTACATTAAATATGCAACCTTTTGTAAAAAATAATCTGCTAAACATTAAGCATTAAGTTAAGATGTTTTGTATTAGTTTCAATTGAGGACTTTTGCGTCCCCCAAGGGGGGCTTTCGTCTACTCTTAATGAATACGGTTTTTGTTCTTCATCCACTTAGTCTGTAGACTTAGACAAGTTGTAATAAGTCATGATGTTATTTTTCTGCTTAATTACAACTGTGTTAAACTAATGGAAGCAGTTCGAGCCCTTATTATTATTGCATTTTAATATATTTAATAGTAGTTTATATTACTTAAACCATAAGATATTTATCTCGTATAACTAATTTGGCTTCCCGACTTAAATCCTGTTGCTATTTTTATTTATTTACAACTTCTTCGTATTATTTTTTTGTCATTCCATATAACTTTAATGTCGTACCTAAATTGATTAGATTAGTTTAGTTTCGGTTCACATATCTATAAGTATTTCTTATTTAGATAAAAATATCTGCATTAGATTAAAATGTCTGTAATAGGTAATAAAAGAGTTTTGTTTTTTATTAACTCGTTTTCTAGACTTAAACTGACGAACTAACGATTCTACAGACAATTGTTTGCTGTTAGTAGAACGTTAAACTAATGAAGTAAATTAGAAACTTTACAGTATGCCTACTCTTACTCACGTTTAAGAACTATTTTAGTGTTCCAAAAATAAACATAAAAGACTTATGGTTTATAACCCACTTGGTCTCCAGACTGAAACCAGCGGGTTGCTGGAAAGCCCTTGTATAACTTAATTGATGTCTAGACTTGAACTGATGAAGTGCTACACTCAACAGTTAATTGTATGGTTAGTTAGACTCCCTTGCAGTGATGAAGGGAGTTCGAGCTCTTTATGTACACATAAATGTTTAATAATGATTTCTGATATTCTCATAAGATAATACAACAGGAAATAGTATATAATATTTTAAGAATAGATTTCTCGTTGAATTTACTATATCTTCATTCATTTCTAAACATAGAATCGTTCGGTTGAGCCCTAATAGTAGTTATTTTGATGTATAATTTCTAATGTTTAGAAAACATAACAACGGATTGTTGATATACAAATCAGAATTTATAAACAACAATATTTATACGATATTTTAACCAACGCCGGCTCTTACAGTAATTTTTATCAGTAATTATTATTAATAATAATGATTGAGTATTTTTGCTCTACAACCCCTATCGTTATGAATAGTAGATAGGTTGAGCAACATTCAATTAGCAGTATTTAAGATTTCAAATATTTAAATATAACGGAGGATTTTTGTTCTACAATCACCCACTTAATTAATAGAAGTTTCATATTACATATTAGGTCAACCTTGGGATTTTATTGTATCATACCGTAGACTAGTGAGTGTTAGACTTTCACATAATTTCAGGAATGTTAATGTTGAATATGCAGATTTAGTTTATGATATTTTTACAACTTCATTTTTTCATGCATAATTAATTTCTTTATAAATATTAACAAAGTTCAGTCTGAGTATTTTATATAAGTAGAAATTATTGAAGCAGGTGTGCCATATTTCAGAGTTTGTAAGTTAACGCAACAATTAAGAATTCAATCAACGGTCTTACGAGCGTTGATTTTCGCAGCTGCTTCTTCATATTTAGCATACAATAAACGTCCGCGTTAAAAATTTGATTTTATTATGCAGGAATATTCTTAGTGTCCCTGACAGCGTCGTGGAAGAATTACAATAACAATTATTCCTGAGTTTATGTGTGCGTTTGTGGTTTGTACGGAGTCATTTCCTTGTATTATTAAACAATAAGTGACAAAAGTTAAGGAACACAACACGAAAATAATTGGTTTATTATGCCTAATGCTTCCTAATGTTCTCCATTGTTCGTATGCAAATTTTGACCTGGAGGGTAAATAGCGGCAGTAATTTACTTTTTAAAGGTTTACTCCGGGGTTATTGTCAATGCGACAACCACAAATTTCATTTATATGCGAGATATTGTTACTTTGTTTAATGCGCCCCAAAAAATGCTAGCGAAATGAGAAACTGTCACTCTCTCTTCCTTGAAAGAGACATCTGTTATTATGCAACAGCCTGGAAAGTTTATCTTATTTTTTGGTTTAGTGAATTAATTTTTTACTTTCTTCTCCTTCCAGGACGTATTAAAACTCTGAAAATGTTAGCTTTTTCGATGTTTTAAAAAATCAGGATA
This sequence comes from Limonius californicus, assembly GCA_014611495.1. Classification (NCBI taxonomy): domain Eukaryota; kingdom Metazoa; phylum Arthropoda; class Insecta; order Coleoptera; family Elateridae; genus Limonius; species Limonius californicus. The sequence continues at coordinate 11,578 of JABXWE010036854.1, forward strand.
GTGATTAAAATTTTTTTAATTTTCATGTACAAGTTGGGTTATAATTTAAACAGGAATGTTTAAATTAATACCTCAACCGAAGACAATTTCAAAAATTAAGTTAATTGGAGGTTGGCGGTGACTTCTGTTAACATATCCATAGCAATTGTTTCGCTATAATATTGTTCTGACAGTTACATCATCATCATCTGACATGGAGCCGACTGGAGGGTCAATCCTGGATTACGCCAGCCCCCCCTCCCCATGTCAGTAGGTGGGTAGGGATGTAACGGATAGGGTGGGATCTGGTGGGGTATTGCCCAACGTTAGCATGTCTGCAATGCATGTCTGCAATGCATATTGCAAGACACCGCTGCTGCAACACCGGGTAATTAGTACGCTGAACATCAATGGGGTTTTGAGTACGTAACCGAGACCGTTATGCGATTATGCATTTTCACCTAATAACTTAGGGATCAAAGTTTCACAATGTTCTTATTTCACTTCTATTTATTGTTCCAAGGGTACAGATTACACCTATCTTACTTTCCTAATAGCTATTAAACTACTTAGTATTTACTCCCAAGCTTCTTCAACTGTCCGTTATGCGATTATGCCTTAGCACCTAACAGCTGTGGTATCAAGTTTTACATTGTTCTTTTCCCTTATCTATCTATTGTCATAAGGTAACAGACTCCCCTATCTTAGTTTCCTAATGACTAATTAATGACTTAATATTTACCACACTAATTACAATTATTTTACCACTGAGTTGGAGGTTCGACTCTGGAGTGTACTTCCTTCTTTTCCCTAACCTTCCCCTCTGCAGTTGACCGCTAGATATCCATCGGTTGCTTTCCCACTGGTGCATGTTTCGTTTCTTCTCCTTTGTTTTCTCCTCCCTCACTCTCTTTCTTCTTCTCCTTCTCCGTTAGCCTGTTCTTCTTCAGCCGATTTTTGATCGGATTCTTCAGTTAGTGCTTAGATTCTTCTTGCCTCCCTTCGTATATCTCTAATACACTCTGCCTTACTGTCAATAATTGTGAAATATTCTGAATTTTGCCTCAACCTCGACTGTTAACTTATATTTTGTTGGCCCCTTTTTTCGTTTTAACTACTCAAAATAGTACCAAACGCGACTTTTGCGGTCTCCAACCTGGCCCACCCGGATCTACGCTTTAGATTAATTAAGTCAGATTAGTTTAAATTGAATTAGAGATTAAAGGAGATTATAGTTTCAGATCATTTTCCCTTTACTTGTAGCAGTTACAGACACCGAGACCTAGATTTGCCCTAATTGGCCTACTCGGATCTACGCACTGAAATGAATTGCAGTATCTTAAATGACATTGAAATAATTGAAAACTGAAAAAAAATGAGATTAAATTTTACCAGTCGGATATTACTTTTAGAGGTTGCAATTTCCTGGACCTAAAATATCCCTGATATACTCTACTTTGCAATTGAATGTGAGATATTTTTTATTTTTGGCTTTAGCCTCCTTTGTTACATCGTCCTAAATTGACCCCCTATCAGCTTTCCAGCCCGCCAGTAAAATAATAAACGCGACTATTTTTTCCCCATCAGGAGTGGGTCCCTTGATTGAAGTCACGCTTGACTGACTGTTGCAGCCGAGAAATGTTTTCTTAGTAGTTGGCTCCAATTGGAAATATTATCCTCGGGTTGAACTTTTATGGCCGTATAACAAGAATTTCAGTTTTTGTTTGCGATGGTTTGCTGTGTCTTCTACCTGCGTCATTTTATTTTAGTTTATTGACTACTAATACTCTCAGCGACTACAAGAGCCTACAAAAGACTACTCAACCTGCACTTATCTTTCACTGCGTTTCCTGCGTTTTCCGCTTTCCGCTCCGTCCTGTTGTTTGTTTGTCGGTCGCGTATCTACCACCTTTGTTCAATCTTCAGGTAGATCCGCTAGAGTTCTTCCCACCTTTCGTCCCAGGTTCGTACACACACGCACTTAAATTACACATACTGGAATTTGATAGTTTGCACCCAAAATATTTCTAAAAGGCTCTCTAAGCAATTCCACTCAAGAGGGCCGAAACACGTCCGTAATCGAGAGCGTTACCCCCGCAAGTCATAATATTGTTCTGACAGTTACAGTTACGATATTGGAAAGTTATGTTCATTGTAACGTGGAACAGCGCACAATCATCAAATTTCTTAAGAATGAAGGCGTGTGGCGTTTGAATGGTCGAAATCTTTTAGAGATGAGAGCAACTTTTCTTAGTCGTATTCCGCAAGACAGACGGGTAACAGCTTTTCAGAAGTGTTTAAGACATCAAATGAACAAGCTAAAGTATCGTAAGGTAAATAACAGTTGAGTTCCACGTTTTTTGACTGAAGACCACAAATTGAATCGTTTGCAAATCGTTTTTTATTTACTACAGCGACATGAGAGAGTAGGAAATAAATGTTTTGACTGAACTGTGACAACTGATGATATTCGGGTACATTATTGTACTCTCGAGTGAAAACGTACAAGCATGCAGTAGTATCACATCACACCTCCAAAGACAAAGAAAGCGCAAACTTTGTTGTCAGCTGCTAAATCGATGGTACCATTTTTTTGGGATTCTGGGAGTGCTGTTTCTTGATTTCTTTACAGAACATCGTCAGTGGCGTATTTACGATTTTGCCGCCTGTATGTTGATATATTTTGCCACCTAGTCTCGTTAACATAACCAGAGGCGTAACTAATATTTTTGAGCCCTTTTCAAATTATTAATTTGACGCCCTTGGCGGTTATTTCAAATTCTTCTTTTCGCAAGTATTAGCGAATTTGGCGCCGTTTGAATCTCTCTCGAGTCGGCAATCTCGACAATTTTAAAAAATATAAAAGGAAAGTAGTAAGCTACAGCCTACTTAGCCTGACGGGAAATCCGCCATTGAACATAGTACGGTTAATGAACAGACTTTTGCGCGATGAAGTTAAGCAGGCAATCAGGAACAAATCGAATAGACGACAAACATCTGTTTGTTTTCTCAAACGATGATGCTCGTCCCCATAGTGCTGCAAGAACAATTCAAACTTTAAACAAATTTCAGTGAGACCTTCTATCGCATGTACCTTACAGGCCTGATCTTGCTCCTTCCAATGTTTATTTGTTTGGTCACTAAAAAAACTTATCCGGGTAAAGATTTCAGTTAGATATCGACGTTAACGAAGCTGTTGGATACGCATGCAACCCAAAAACTTCTTTTTGGTAGGTTTAAGAAAGAAAACTTGCAGATCGACATTGCAAGTGCCTGACTAAGCAAGAGGACTAAATCGAAAAGTTGTATAGTTTTCACCGCTGTAATATTGTAATACCCTATTTTATAAATACATTCCTGTTTAAATTTGAACACTCCTCGTATTAGAAATCTAATTTTTAAAACTAAAGTAGATCTTGTAGGAGTTATGATTTGGTTTTTCTTCCTGGTTAATGTGAAAATATAATTTTTGTTTATTTATAATTCATTATTTTTCATTTGTAATAGAAGGCACGTAAAAAAAATTAATTCCAAATATTTTTTAAGAAGGAAAACAACTTCATGCCGTTTAGTGACCGAGAACGAATTAAGAAACACAGTAGTTAGTTAAAACCGTATGAGAGAAAAGTAATTTAATCAATATCCAAAAAATGTAAAGTTTGCTAATTGGGATAATTACACGAATTGGAATTTTGAAGTTTTAAAGTAACAAGTTTAGTAACTTCATTGCATTATCGCACTCGTTGCTTGCAAAACAGATTTAAATGTTAAGAATTATTTGGAACGTGTATACAAATTTCAAAATTTAGATATATTAAAATGGGAGTTTTGGGAGAACATGTGGTTATTAAAATATATAAAATTACCTTTTAGTATTTACCAATGTTTGGTATTCAGTTTTCAGTCTTCTTTGATAAGATTGACTTTTCATTGTTGACTCGGTGCGTGAAGAACTTATTTTCAGCGGTATTCCTCAGCCAAACTTAGTTTATATATATTTTCAAAGTCATCAGTACCTACTGAAGATGGCAAGTTATTGAAATATGTACATTTAGGTGTTCTAAATATCGTGGTGGTAAGGAGATTTTCGAATTTGTTGTACTTGAACTACAGTCTCTATTCAATTTTAGTTATGTATGAATTTGTAAACATTTTAAGTGCAATCCCAATTGAATTAAATAGGGCTGTCAAAAATGAATAGAAAATTTGAACACTAGGAAAATTATAATATCAGAAGATATCATTGTTACCATCTATTAAAATAGCAAAACAGTAGTTCGTGAAGATTACAAAATGATGTATTACTGATTGCGAAAATTTTCCTAAGCTACTTTCTACGAATTTTGGAAAATTTGAATAAAATGTTCTTTTTTTACTTACAAAACGGATTAAGAAAATCAATAGCAATGTTAGAAGGTATAACAATTACTGTGAAAAATTCAAACGGTGCTATTGCTATTGTTCTCTCCTATAACAACACCTTTAGAAAATTTAAATACTGCGAATATGTGAATCATTTACGAAGAGAAATGTATAATTGTTAGAATATTGTTTACATTTTGTAAAAAAAATTATTTTTTGCTATTTTAAAATTTTCTAAAGTCTTATATAGAGTTTTGGAAAGCTTAAGCACAACAGTCCTTTTGTTGCAAACGAATTTTAAATAATCTGTAACATAAAGGCATAAAAGTAAGGTAATGAACATGACACATGTTAGAATTTTGAAGTTCCTACATTGAGCGTACTGTGATATTAATTTCTTAGCATTATTTTGCTGACTTCTGCCGAAAAACACGTTCGAAATGTAAAAACAAACACTTTATAAATTAAAATAGCAAACATAATTTCGTTAACATTGGTAACGTAAGTTTATTTTTTGAAATTATACGTACTACAATCCGTCTTTTTTGTTTGCTTTCGTCTTCTTATAACCATTCATTTCTTTCTCTGCAATTGTTTATTTGTCGGTTTTTGGATTTGGGAGCCTATTTTTGATAAGGACTCAAATTGTTTCTATGCAAAAATGACTTCATGATAATTACTATTGTTAGCAGATAAAAACTATTAACTATTAAATTATCGTTAACAGATCAGGTGTTTGTGAAAGTTTAACCTGGCTGTATCACTAGTTTTCTGAGAACCTTCCTTGTAATTTAAGAAATTTATTTACTTCACGGTGTATAGGAACCACGTCTTGCAACAAATTAAAAAGGGCGACTTAACAGTGTTTTTAAACGTGATTGTTCGAAACTAATAGAGGAGCGGTGTGGCTTTTGTAACACGAGAATCTCCCTTTCAACTTTCGCCGCTGTTATTTAAGTTAAAAGTTACATGAGCGGTCAGTTATTAGGAATTTGCTTTAATTTTTATTGCATAAAAATCCGATGTTTGTTATTATGATTTTTAACGGTGTTATTGGCGTTCAACGAGGAATTGCGCTTTTCGTTTACGTTTGATTATATTCATTGTAAACTGGCAAGCAGTAAATCTGGCGTTTTATTTTATTTGTTATACTGTGTTTAGCTTTATAGCTATAAGTGCAGGTCTGTTGACTTTTGTTGTCCTTAAATGTGCATAACACTCTTAGATCACGTCCAGAACAGTTGAGGTTTCATATTCGGTTCTTCGTACCCCGTTGCAGTTTTATTTTCAGCATTTTTGAAACGAACGATTTCACTTACTTATGTTCACTTTGCTTGTTCTGAAATCCCGAATATCACACAATATAGATGAGTTATTTGTTTGGTGAAGTATGGTAATTATGTTAATGGTACTCTCTTAAATATTGGTCCCGTGTATATAAAATATAATCATATGATATATGTAACCTATCTTCTCTGAATATATGTATATCTTCGGTATATCCCTTAAACAAGTATTAGTAAAATATTAATATTGGTTCCATATATTCTCTAAATACATATCACGTACACCTTCTGTATATATCTTATATATGAGGTTTGGTGATTTAGTTTCCGTACTTCGACAATAAACAGAAACACAACTTAATTAACATGAAAAATTTGATATTTATTCAAAGCAATCTCCATTTACGTTAATGCGCTCACTGTGCCGTTCTAAAAGCGTTTGAAAACAATCCGCAAACACATCCAAAGAAACTGCTTTTAATGCTGCTGTTACATTTTACGTCCCGAAGTCGTTAATTTGAAGGGACTCCGATGTAGAAATGTTAAATCTGGAATTAAATTTCCAACCCTCGAGTATTCGTTAAATTTCTGTTAAATACATACACACACATTGTCAAACAAAATCTTCTAAATGTTATATATATATATATATATATTGTTGTGATATCGTATTAAGGTGTGAAGGTGCTTCAACATTTTATTTTTGTTCAATAGATGTTATACTGATGATAATAAACCAGGGATGATATGTGATTTGGAGCTTTCTATAATCTGTTTCTTTTTCGGCTTAAATCTATTCTAAATAATATTTTAGATCATTTATTTATTTTCTTTGGAGTAGAAAGGAATGTTTAGTAATTATTATCTATTACATGCGTTGTTCCGATGGTTGTTGATATCATGTAATTTATTTATAGATAGAAGGTTGTGTTTTAAAAAATTTTGATCGTGATTGGTAGTAGGGAAAAATAAAAATTTATTGATTAGTTACGAATAATATTAGAAGAAAAAAGGGTGTGTCAATTTTATGTTATTCGTATAAAAAGTCGAGATTATTATTTGAGGAGTTACGAGAAGAATTATATAAATTAAGAGGGGTGTTTTTTGGAGATAGTCGTTACAGAATTTTGTTACTTCGAATATTGTAAAGGATCTTGCCTAAGCCGGCGAATAAATTTCTAAAGAACAACAGTCATATTATTTTTAAATTTGTTCTAAAACAAGAATAATAACTGAGAGTTTTACTACAATTTATATCCAGGAGAAGTTGGAGAAGTTATTTGAGCCAAAGTGGAAGTTGATAAAGATTTGGACAGCTGGTAGGAGTGTTTTGGAGCAGTTTGGAAAGGTTTACTGAAGAAGGAGGTTGGTGATTAGTTTTTGTGACGACGAATAAGGTGGGTGACATTTGAAAGTTTAAGTTTGACAACAAAAGTGAAAATTCAATAGTGCCATTTATATATTTAGATTATAGTTCTAAAATTTTGTAAAATCAAAGGGCACTCATGATATGGATTTTTTTTTAAATTAAGACTTCCTTTAAGGTCTATTCAGACCGGCGGACGCGGAGCGGAAGCGGAGCGTGAGCGGTTTGGTAGCGGAGCGGAGTGTTGGCGGATTTTAGATTGATAGGCATTCATACCGAAAGCGGTAGTTCGACGGCGAGGTTGGTTTGGTACGGCGTTCAACTTATAAGTTAAATAGTTAAAACAATATTTATTAAAAGGTTTCTGAAGATGTTCTCAAGCAGTTCAGACAGCTCCGATGAAGAGTTATTAGACGTATTAGTGGTGATAGCCTCCGAGAATGGTACCACCAAAAAACGAAAACGTCTACGAAGACATGATATTCCGTCCACGAGATACGTAGATGGAGAGTTTCACATACTATTTAAAGAACTTCTAAAAGACGACTCCAAATTTTTTGAATATTTTCGTATGCCAGTAGATAAATTCTATGAACTGTTAAACTTATTAAGAGATCATATACGAAAAAATGATACAAATTATCAAAAATCTGTACACTTACACACCCGTATTTTCAAAATCGGGATTTAAATATATCGATGGCGTATATTGTAGAACATCATTAACATTAGGGGTTGAAGCGCTGGAGGGGTATGATGAGGAAGGGGATGTTATAATTGTTTTAGGGGAAGTACAAGACGTGCAAGGCGTAGAAACTGTTGATGTTGTCTGTTTTAAATATTCTAATTCATCGTTAG
>JABXWE010036856.1:0-12615 GCA_014611495.1 Limonius californicus
TCGTTCCATCACTGGTCACTGGCATTTTCTTTGCCATGTGCTTTTCCTTAGCGCTAAGGTTGAAGCACGGAGGAGAGTTTAATCGAATTCAAGCAACAGAAGTTCCAGAGAAGGCTTTTAACAGTAAAATGCCTTGGTTTCTAACCAGATTCTGCAAATGTATGAGGTGATTGCAACACAGGATTTTACTACGCTGAGTAGGGGATCCAAACCTAAGCCGTAGTAGACGTTTATTTCCAGAAAGGTAGCGCTTTGCCAACTGAACCATCACTACGCGTAACCTTGAAGACGAAATTCGCAGCTGCGTAGTAGTTCTGGAGAATCAAACCCAAGCCGTAGTAGCACCTCTCCTAACTGTTTTAAATAAACCCTTAGCATATTCGAGTAGTTCATTAAATTATTATGGTATCACCCGGAATTGATTTGCAATGAGTACAATATTGCATTCAACCAAATCTTAATTAAATCTTGCTATTAGAACAGCGAATCACCAAGAAATAATTAGAATGGAATTACCCTTGCACTTGTGAAAATTTATAAGATCTTTCAGAATTACAGATATGTTTTCGAATTACTATCTTCTTGTGGCAAACATAAGCGAGTTAGCTAGAACGTTCCAAAACATTCACGTATTAGCATTGTGATTGCTGTTTGGCAGTTTGTCTCTGGTTGTAGAAATTATGAGAGGGCCTAAGATTCCCACAAAGATTAATATATACTATCCAAGTGTGTGCTATAGAAGAACACTGAAAAATGTAAGAACTGTGTATAAGATAATATAGACAGAGAGATTGTATTCACTTGAAAAATATCCCTAAATTAATACCTTTTACCCCAGAAAGTATTCCCATACCAATTTACGAATACAGCTAAATTCTGTTTTAATGGTATTTAGCTAAATTATTCAATAAAGCCAATCAATCAACCTTTTCGACATACTAACAGTCACACATTCTGTTCCTCTATAATGTAAACCCCATTAAGCTCCTGTAGCATATATTAGCAAAAAAGTTATTATTCTACAACACTTAGCACATACCTGAAAAGCATTAAGTATATTGAAAGCGAATAATTTCATTTCATCACTAGAATGAATAATGCTTTAATACAAACTAATATCGGTTGCCTCGTAACTATGGACGATCTTTATACTGCTCTCCGTCCAATACATTTATTCTCCAAATTTCTTGGTCTGTCAACAGTGTTTGTGGCAGGACCTTCAGAAAATAGAACTATCGGGAAAATTAATCGCTGGAGTTTGTATAAAATCACTTTTTACATAATTATTTCAATAACAGTCATAAGTCCAATTGTTCTAAATACTGTGCCTATTCTAAAACCTTGGTCGAATGACATTACAGTTTATTTGCATATCTTCAAATCGTACTGCTCTGTAATAGCGTTGTTTCCTATTGCGGTATGTAATGAAATTCGAGGCTACCAATTATCAAAAGTCTGGTTAAGTACAATAAAAATAGACCGAATACTAAGAAGCAATCTGGATATCGAAACGAATAACAAAAAGCTAGGATCTTTTAGTTGGAAGATGATCATTTTTGTAATGCCATTAATAATCTATCTAAACGTTTGGGAAGCAATCACTGCCAGGACGAATACTCATTACTATTTTATGTATACTGCTGTTACAGTTGATACCTACAAAAGTGTAATAGATCTCTCTTTCTGCATATACATCCAGACACTAAATGATAAATCAGTCTATGACAAAGGTATTTAGTATATAGTAGGAATGGGTAACGGTATATTCAAATGAGACTAAACTGACAAGCAAGTATAAAAATTCTATTACCCTGGATACACCGTAATAAAAAAGAGAAGATGTAAGACAGAAATCGTGGGAAAATAAATTGCTAACATCAAATACTATATCACTAAATAGAAAAAACAGCTAAATAAACAATTTGTTTGGAGCATAGCATACGGGAAGAGAAAAACAAACGAAGCTTTCCAAATTTGGTGCTACAGACTCGTGCCACGGGAGAGTGGGATAGACAGGATTCGTCATTGTCAGCTTTTGTCCCACTGCTGGGCATCGGTCACGTGTTTCTCCTCAGTGCTAAGGTAGCATCACGGGGACCTACAGTTTAACGTCAAATCCGAACGACAGAAATTCTATAGAAGGTTTGTAGCATTACGATCCCAGGGTTACAAGCCGTTTTGGGAAATTGTGTGTGGTGGGTTGCAGACAACATTTTATAAATCTGCATAGTAATGATTAGGTTTCTAACCCAAGCCAGAATCAACTGAGCTACCACCACACACAGACACAGACAGGATTACTAACCTGGAAATAAGAGGAAGAGCGCAAGAAAACGGGCGAATTAGAGTTAACCTCAAAAAAAGCAACACGATATCGGAATACATTTACGAAATGAGGAGGTACTTAAGACCATTGCAGAGAAAATAGAAGAACAAAATCCACAAGGAAGGCGCAAGTTCTAGTGCAATAAACACCCAAATCAAAGACACCCTTGAAATTTTAAAGTATTCTCTTAGATTAATGTGTAATTAGAAAGATGTAAATATTATGTATACTCTTAACTGTCATACACTTATAATTGACAGTTTTAAATTTTATTAGGTTATTTATTTAATTAACTGATTACAGCAAAAGTCATTACAATTACAAATCACAATACTGTAAAAAAAGAGATTAACAGTGAAACATAAAATTTTTGTATTAGAATCTTATTTTCATAATGGCACAAAGAATGAAAATGATGAATGACTATATTAATTTCAAACCTGTTTCACAGAACTTCAACAGCGTTATCCGAAAGAGGCTGCAAAATTCACTTATAACAATTTCTATCAAACTGCCAAGATTGTTGTGAGTAATTTTAAACAAATTGAAAGGGGATCAGGCAAATCTGTGAAAAGAACTACATAAGTTATTGATAATGTTCAGGATATCATGGAAGCAACTCCTTTTAATCCGATCAGAAATCTACACTGAGAAATTGATTTGTTATACGGTAACTGTAGAACAATTAAAAAAATTGAGTTTGTTTCCATACAAAATGCAAATGGTTCACTAAATTTAACGCGTGAACAAATTATTCTCACTGGTTCTTATACAATATGATAATGTCATATTGGACCTTACTTGATTCAGCGATGAAGCCTGGTTTCACCTCAGTTGGTATCTTAACAGCCAAAATATGCGAATATGGGCAACAGATAATCCGCATATGTTGGAGAAAATATCATTACATCCACAAGGATCGGTTTATAAGTCACTGTTGCAAGAAGACTAATAGTTGACAAGGTTTTTGCAGAAAATATAGCTGCCGATTATAATCTTCAGAATATCTTAACTTCCTGTTTCAATTAACTTAGTGATGATGAAATTAGAACTGCTTACTTCCAGCAGAATAATTCCACAGCATGATGATAGGTTAATTAGTAGCATTTGTTACCACCAAGGTTACCCGATCTTACAGTTCCAGACTTCTTTCTATTCCCCCGTATAAAAAAGTGTACCTGAAAACAATAACAGATAATGTAGTGGCTTGAACATGTTTTTAATATGTATCAAATTGATTCATTATACAGTTATCAGAATGTGACTGCTACCAATGTATAACCTCCTCTGAGTAATGGCTTTCGAAGATATCATCAATATTGATTATAATTAAATAAGTAAAACATAGATACGAGCAGTTTCCAAAGAGAAGGGCACTCGAATATTATTACAAACATTTCAGAGAAAAGCAACGACCTTAAGTTTTTAAAATATTCTTAGATTTTAGGAACCAAATTTCTTACATACTAAATCTGAATGTTGGCATAACTGTAATGTGTGTATTCTTCAGGAAAAGTTACTTTAGATTGACCATGTTCGTCAGCTCCTGACGAAAATGGTAACTTAGTGACCAAAATGAGTGTTTATTTAGGTTCTAAATGTATAGGGTGATTACTTTACAGTACAGCTGTTTGTATTCCATAAGTATCTTAGTAAACTTTACATTGTCTAAATAAGTAAAAATTAAAATAGTAACGTTGGATGTACTCAGAAACTACAATGAAACTATTTACTAATAAATAAGATGCAGTTTTGCAATAGGTAGATTTACAATATTTATTTCTTATAATTTAAACAAGACAAACACAAAGGAAGCCAAGCTAGTATAAAAATTTGTTAAAGTAGCAATAACATCAGAAATAAAATAAATTAAATACAAATTGAGAGAAAAACACTCATGAATAGTTTAATAAATGTTCAAAATGCCGTCCACCTTGCTGTTCACATAAGTGAAGCCGCCGCAGAAGGGAATTTCCTACACGAGTTAGCATATGTGAGGTGATTGACTTACATGATTCAATAATTATTTCACGAAAATCTTCCTGAGTTTGTACGGGAGTTTCGTAGACGTTCTTTTTACTTTACCTCACTAAAATAAAATATCTAACGGAGTCAAGTCCGCACTACGTGGAGGCCAAGGATGAATTGCACCTCTTGCAAATAATCTGTTATGGAAAGTTTCATCTTGGTAGTTTCTTACAATTCTATGGAAGTAGGCAGGTGCTTCGTCATTTTGAAACCACATACGCTGTCTAACATAAGGAGGAATGTTTTCTAAAAATTGTAGCAAATAATTGTCTAAAAAATGTAAATCCATTCCCCATTTAAACTGTTGTCAACGATACCACACCATACATTTACAGTAAAAGTTCTTTGAAAGTGTGCTTGCCGAATCCAGTGTGGGTTATCTCGTGAATAGAAATGGTAATTGTGTCTATTTACAAATCCACTCTTACTAAACGTCGCTTCATTAGAAGAATAGATAGAAGACAGAATGCTTTTAAAAAAACTTTATTTCTTAAAAATTGGCAGACATTCACTCGACGTGGGTAATCATCTTCAGTAAACCGTTGCACTAATGTGAAGTAGTAAGGATGCTACCGGTTTGTTTTTAAAATGTTGAATTCTGAACTTTGGCTAAGGCCTACAGCTCTTGCAACTGCTCATTGGCTTATATGAAAATTATCAGTTACTTATTCGATGATTGCCGTTTCAGCTTCTAGAGTTGTGTACATCGTCGTACTGCTAAGTCCGCCACCCGTTTGCATTCTCCAAAAATCAACATCGTATCCGCTTGGTCGCTATTCGAGTAGGTACCTTGAAGCTGATTGTGATTACCACAAGAATCTATACATATCCAAAACTTTGTACAAAAGTTTGTTAAGTTTTGGAATTTGCCTCTTAATGTAAAACATATTTTTTATATTTAAAAAGAAAAGTGAACTATGCATTTCATGCAAATGTGAGAGGGTACCCTACCTACCTGTTACAATATAAAATGATGACACTGTATTATGCAATGAATGGGTTAAAATCTGTTGTGCGATTCGTTAGGACGATTTAGCCATGTTTGCAAATTTGAATCACCATGTACTGATAGGAAGCGCCAGTGGTTAGAGCACTGGGCTCCGGTGCGGAAGGTCAGAACTTCAAATCCCACACACGATGCCTAGATTGCGGCCTACACAGCTCGCTTTAAATAAGTAGGTACCCGCATTCGAAAGAACAGAGGATGTAGTTGTTTAATACGTGATTCCCACCAGATAACCACGTGTCATGAATTTAGCACGCGACAACAAAGTATGAGACCAAGGATACGGAATGTCTGACCTTCCACCTTGTAGGCCAATCTCTTGCAGGGGTGGGGGTAGGCGCTCACCATTACAATTATTATTTATTGTTAAGATAGCAGCATTAACTGCAAATATGCATGGGAGCATGGTATTTTCTGTTGTAGATATATCTGGTGTATATAACTCCATATCGGATAAGGTAAACAACCAAATACGCTGCATTGGGATACATCAGATTTTATGGAATCATATTTAGACAAGATACCACTATGATTAATTGAGCAGTTTCTCTTAGTAAGATAGGACTTAAGCAAAATATCAATATCACTGTAGCTGTAGTAGCTGTAGCTGTAGTTTTATATTCAGTTGTAGAATAAAACACTACGTTTAAAAATCCTGCCATGTTTGAAATGCGCGCTGTAATTCATTTTCTCCATGCAAAAGAAACGAAAACTCTGCTGAAATATTCCGCCAATTGTTCGAGGTTTATGGTCCAGGTATGAGTGAAGGAAATGTCCGACACTGATGTAGGAGTTTCAGAAATAGCCGAACAAACGTGCAAGATGAAGAAAAAAGTGGACATTTTCTGTTTTCAACGACGATCTTGTAGAAAAGGTGGACAAGAAAATTCGCATAGTAGGGTAAAGGACTGTATAAAATTATCACGAACAGACTACAGTTCCACAAACCTTAGGCAAAGTGTGTGCGAAACATGTTGACGGATCTTGACAAAAACCAGCGAATGGCCTGTATTCTGCATCCCTATGAAACTGGTGGCGATGGATACCTGAATCATATTTTGAATGTCTGCGTATACAAATGTTGAAACCCAGCAATAATGAATGTAGTAAAAGCAGGAGATTCCCCAAAGCCTTAAAGTTGAAGCAAACTTTCGAGACCGAAAATCTATGGCTACTATTTTTGGGACAGAAAATGGTTATTGTTGAATGATTTTTTGGAACATAGTACGACTATTAATGCAGAAATGTACGTTAAGACCTTAAATAAGTAGAACACAATGTGAAGATAGTTGAACTCTAAAGTCGTGCTTTTGCAACGTTTGACCGCACGCGGCGGTTCGCATTGTACAATTCATTGATCAATTCAATTCGGAAATTTTTAACCGTCCTCGACCATACAGTCTCGACTTGGCTCTAAGTGACTGTCACCTCTTCCTCCATCGTATGAATTTTTAACAACACGTGACCATTTTCTCGACCACAACGACCTCAAAACAACGACACAAAATTGGTTTTCGTCACATGCCGCAACCTTCTATACCAAAGGCATAAAAATCCTTGTCGCACAATATGTTTACATTAAAATAGTGACTATGTAAATAAATGTTTATCTAAAATGTTAGCTAAATAGATTTTTTCAACTTTACATTTCTGTTTTACGGCCGATTAACCCTATTTCCAAATAAGCATCTTCTGATTAGCTTCAAGGATAATGGAGGGTTTAATCAAACGATTGTACCTTAAACGAGCCAGGAAAAGACAATACTGGTCAAGATTATATATTTGATCGGTTAGTCAAAATGTTTAAGAATTTTGACCAACTTAAGAATGGTCAACTTAAAATTACTAATAGTTTTCACTAAATGAGTTGAACTCAACCTCCTCAATTTTTTTTTTGTTTTCAGGTGAATGCCCTTAAAGTAACCCTACTAAAAGTAGCCTCGAAAACTTCAAATGTCGTCCAGAGGAAGGAGGTATGTTTCACGATTAAAGAAATCATATGCTATTGACGAGTTACTTTTAGATCAATGCACTATCATTACAACTTCTACATTACAACGTTAAAATCACCGCTGGAGGATTTTTTACCATCGATTTTACACTAATTTACACCATAAGATCGTTTAATAAATTATGTTTACCACTAATGGTTGCATTATCTTTATTTCCAGATGGTAGGCACCATCACGACGTATTTGATAATACTAATACAGTTTGATTTAGCATTTTCACAGTAATTACCGTACACACCATCCTACAGTTGTACTACCTCAAACTTCCTACAATTACGTATTAATTGAATTTCTAGAGCAAAAAAATTTTGTATCTAATTTTACGCACACATTGAAAACTTTCCAAACCTAATCGCAAATTATTTTTTACACTATAATATACGAGTAATTCTATAGTTGATAATATTCACCGTCTTCAAAGCAACTACTTCTCTCTAACGCGTGCTTCTCCTCAGTACTGCAAATCCAAACCGCTAAAAAAGATTTGGCCATTTTTTCAAGAACCAAGTTGGGAAATATCTGTGTGGCGGGTTGCTGGACAAGATTTGCATAAACGGTACCTATATTTCGAGCCTAAACTTTTTAAGATAATGATTGTAGAAAGTAGTGGTCTAAGCTCAGTTGGTAGGGCGCTCGTTTTCTGAGTAAAACGTCAATTCTGGCTTGGATTCTAAACCTAAGCATCACTATGCAGATTTATAAAAATCTTGTTTGCAACCCACCATACACAATTTTGGGTCAAAAGGTTGTCAATGCGTAAATGATTGTAGAAAACGAGCGCTCTGCCAGATGAGATATCAACCTGAATTTTACAGACTGGAAAGTAGATTAAACATAAAAGTAGAACTAGAAGGAGACCACACATTTAAAGAAATAAATCGAAGCAAGAGATACATCAGTCGTTCGAATCAGCATAGACATTCGTCAGCATATACGCAGACGATATGTTGAAAGAGTGATCAACGCAAGTACTAGTTAAAATAAGACTTGGTGATGATAAGTTTATCAACTCTCAAGCATTTATTGTTAATCGTCCGCACCTTCGCCTTAATTCAAGACAAAAAGCTATAAAATCAGTCCAAAAAATGCAAATATATACTAATAAGATTCACAATTTATTGTACTAACACAATACAATGATAAGTAAATATTTGTTAAACTACGTTATTGTGCTTTAAAATAAATGTCTGATAGCTGTCGTATTTAGATTATTGTACAGGCAAGGCCACAACGAAGATGTGAACTAGCCGCCATTTTGATATCTCACACTTCTACAGTGCGTTTCAGAGTCGCCGTGCAGCATGGAGAAAATAGGGCAATGTTTTTCTTATGGGACAAAAAATGACATTGTTGCCAGTATTCGTAATCTCTTAACAATAGCATGTCGGGTTTATTTTGTTGAAATAAGGTAGGTGTTCAGAAGTTCTCAAACAAAAATAATATTAACCAACCAAGATAATAATGTTAAGTTCTTAATTTCTTTTGTTATATACAATGAGATATTTCTCTTTGTAAACTAATGTGATTTTCAAAATGAAATGTGTATGAACACATGGAGAATAATGACAATACTCAGGAATTTGTTAATGGGGATTTAATTTGTTTAATTACTATAAATTCCTGTTCATACCACGTCTTTACTATATAAGCAAACTATTATTAAAAAAGTTTTAGTTGCAAATGGCCATGGAACGCTTACTTAAGGCAGGTCAAAGTTTTACTAGACGTGAAAAGCCATTGCTGTTAAATGTTAAATTATCACATTAATAATGAAAGTACTGACGAGTCTGTGAGTGATGTTGTGAAAAAAGTATCTGAAATGACGAGAGTGTCGGAAAGAGTTCTGTATAACATTAGAAAAGAAGGTAGTTTGCCCGATGGTATTCAATCACCTAAAAAAAAAGACGGCAGTCCGATAAAATATCCACTTCACGAACAATTAAATATTCTGAACTCACATGGAGCCGGATTAGAAGAATTGTGCACCAGTTTTATTTTAAAAATACGCCTCCAACTTTAAAAGCTGTGTTAGGGAGGGTACAGGAAGATGAAGATTTGCCAAACTTTTCAAAGAGCACTCTATATAAGATGTTAATTGATGCATGATTTTAATACGAAAAAGGAGAAAGACGCGGATTGCTGTTAGAAAAAGAAGAAATTATTACGTGGCGCCATAGGTGCTTACATGAAATTCGGAAGTACAGAGAAAATAATTACACCATTATATTACTCGATGAGTCATGGGTAAATATTGGGCACAGTGTTGATAGAAAATGGCGGGACACTTCAGTAAAATACTTCATGCAAGCATTCGTCCAAGGTTTATCGCCTGGATTAAAGGCACCGACTCAACGCGGGCCCCGTTTTGTTTTGCTCAACGTTGGCCCCGTTTTGTTTTGCTCAACGCGGGAAGCAGTAATGGATTTATTGAAGGAGCGGAGCTCACATTTTTGGCAAAAAAAGCAGGCAAGACTACCACGATGAAATGGACGGCCTACTTTTCGAAAAATGGTTTGAAGACTCGTTAATACCAAATATTCCTGAGAAAAGCGTGGTGGTGATGGATAAAGCATCTTATCGTAGTAGGAAATCAGAATCATTTCCAAACAATTCTTGGAACAAGGATCGCATCAAAGATTGGCTTCTCTCAAAGGATCATAATTTTGAAGAAAATAACTTGAAAAAAGAATTACTGGAGGTAGTAAATACATTTAAATATAAGTATGATGCTGGTTATTTAATAGAAAATATCGCTAAAAAACACAATGATACAATTCTCCGTTTACCACCGTATCACTGTGAGCTTAATGCAATTGAAATGGTATGCAGCCAAGTAAAAAGGTACGTAGGTGAGAAAAATACTACTTTTAAGGCAAATGACGTTGAAAATTTAATCAAGGAAACATATTCTCAAGTGACACCAGAAAATTTTCGCAACTACGTAGGCCATGTGGAGAAAATAGAAAAGTCAATGTGGGAGGTTGACAACATAATGGACGAAATAGAGCCCATAATTATCAATATCAACGCTGGTGATAGTGATAGTGATCTAAATATTTGTAGCGACAGTGATAATTAACTATAAAACGTCGTATTTTTCAGCAAATCTTCATAATTTTATGTAATTTATTTCCTCAGTTATATAATAGTGCTTGCATATTATATCAAGCTGGTAATTGTTTTGTTTCTTTTTTACTCTTATAAATATGTAAATAATAAACAACTAATTGCACTTAGCAAAAGTTGTACTCTCAGGTTTAATAAAATATAAATGTTTTAGAACCACCGAACCTGTCATTTAATAACACACTTCTTTTAGGGGTTACAATACCATTGCCATACTTCAAACCTTTGTGTGAAAGGGATTAAATTTTATGTATTAAAGGTGCCTCACAAATAAGTTTGTCAACCTTGTATTTGTATCTTCTCCATGCTGCACGGCGACTCTGAAAGGCACTATAATGAATTTTATTTTAACACAAACTTTGGAAAACCCTTTACCATCACGATATTTAGAACACGTAAATACAAGACCAAGATAACAAATGAAGTTGAATGCTAATAATCTAGCAACCAAAGGCTTAAATGCTATATCCTCGTTGCAGTTCATTACGCTTCACCACTTAAGGAATTATTTTCAACAAATGAATTATATCTGAGTTAGGAATTGCCTCATTATATGAATTTAAAAGATCTCCCCTATTTGTGAAATAGCTCTCGTAGCAATTTAATCCTCTTGTTGAAAACACTTCCTTTAACAATTTTAGATTTTCTAGTTTTATACCGTGTCCTGTTTCGTAAATCTATTGGGCAACGCTTGATGGATGAAAACCTATGATTTATGAAATGAACTGCACGTTCTTTATGCTGAAACTCAATACTTCATTTAGTTTTCCCGGTATATTTTCCATTACAGTGAGAACAGTCAAATTTGTAAGTCTCCGATTTTTCCGAAGTTTTCACATTGCCTTTACAGTTTCCTAACAAGTTGTAAAAGTTATTTTAATAAATCACAAGTTTGGAATCGATTTGTATACTTATTTTATCAAGGCGTTTGGTTAAAGTATGGAACGGAATGTATGATGAAATTTCTGGTATTTTCTGCAAAGTGGAAACTTTGTAAAGTCGCGGAATTACGAACATTATCTTAGCTTACGTTTGCTAATTAAATTATCAATAACGTCTGGTAAGAAACCATAGTGGGAAGCAATATTTTTGATGTATCGATATGCAATTTAGTATCGATTTGGATTTAATGGAAAGGTAAGTAGTCTACAAACCAAAAAATTAGAAGCCGCTATTTTATTGATTATAAATTTGTTTACATTGAGTTCTTTCCTATAAACGTCGAATTCAAATCCTTTACAGTTATTTCTAATAACTAATATGTCAAGAAATGGTAACAGTCCTGTGTTTGTAATTCATAAGTGAATTTTATTGACTGAACTTGGAATTTAGTTGGCTAACAAAATTATGCATAATGTTTCTAGTATTATCATAAAGGGCAAATACGTCATCTATATGCCTGATCCATACCCTGGGAAAGTATAGTACACTATTTTCAACCTAGCAACGAATTAAGATAGGTTATTACCCATTACAGTACCCTCATGCTGTTCATAGAAGTTGTCCTCTATTTGAAAGCCGTTTCGGGACATTAGTTGCTGATGTAAACGTGGCTTGTTCCTTGTGGATGGAGTTTAGCTGTCTTTGAAATATTCCACAGGCTCTTTTTGTCTAGTTCGTTGGAATTTAAATGTCGAAATAGCTTTGATGGCTTCATACTTTCTTTTGACAACACTTCTCAACAAAGTACGCACTTGGTTTTCTGAGAAATAACGGCAAAACCATATTTGAGATATTCATTGCTGTACAATCTATTTATCTTTGCATTCTTGTCACTGCCAGGCGCAGAAAGTTATGATGACTGTTTTAACAATGTATCCATCTTTAACAAAACGAGTAGCTCGTACTTAACGTTAATTACTTGTTATCGATTTATTGCACTCACTACACAATCAGCAGTACAGCACACAATTTTGAAATGATGGCTCTTTTCATTGCGGTCCCCTGTTTGTATAAAGCAAAACGGATTTTCCAGATTATTCCAGTGCCATCTAGCACTCTCCTGAATATTATGGAAATTTCCGGGAACACGGAGAACAAATAAATATATTGCTCTTCTTGGTAATAGATGGCACCAGTTGGCCATTTAGCCGCTGATTCTAAATGAATTTGAGTAC
>JABXWE010036857.1:0-11647 GCA_014611495.1 Limonius californicus
TATATATATATATATATATATATATATATATATAATATTATAGACGTGTATAAAACGCCAGCCGTATGAAATTTGCCTTTTTACATAGTACAACCCCTTCTTCAACCTATATCGGTCTACTGTTGGACGTAGGTCTCTCCCAATTGTTTCCATCTCTGCCTATCTTGTGCCTTCCTTTTCCAGTCATTTCCTGAGATATTGTCGAATCATCGTGTCTTTGGTCTACCGACACTTTTTTTTCAGTGTTTGGGTTTCAATCAAAAACCTATATGTTGTAAAATATTGAAAATTAGCTATTTAATTCGAAAATAATCATTTTTCAATAACTTTTATGATAGAGAATAACAATTTAAGAATGAGTGAAAAACTAATATCCTCAAAACTATCCTAGGCCAAAGTTGTCACAGTTGCAGTCGGAGAAATCAAAGTAAATATAATATAAAACTCAAAACACAACATGACAGCTTTTACGAGTTTGGCCACGAATTGTGCATGGTATTCAATTATTTTAATTAATTTTCGTTATGTCTGAAATGACGTAAGAGTAGATTAGTATAAAATTAATTATTCTAACTAGGCATTAATTGCAAATATGACAGTTTTATATCAGATTCCCTTCTACTTCTATGAATTCACGGCAACTGTAATATATGACAATTATTTCCAGTTTTTGATACAACAATCGAAATCGGAAATCGCTATTTTATAACGTAAAATTATTATAAACTCGTTATTTTTGTAATGAAGTCATCATTCGCAACATCGCAAACCATATACAGGGTGTGGTATTTTAAAAAGAAAATTAGAGTTATTTCGGAAATTTTAATATGTAAAATTGTGTGATTATAATCCACAGTTCAGAAATTAGTTTTTGTACAGAAAAAATCATAAGAGTGCTGTAAATTTTACGCACGGTATAAATTAGTAAAATAATTTGAGGATATTAGTAATTTTTGACTGATACTGGTTTCGCAGGAAATGGAAATAACATTCTTATTTTAAGTACAGCAACCATTTGTTGTTGTGTAATGCACCATTCTTTGTGAGAAATACAGACATTCTGAGCGACCTGAAAGTAGACACAGTAAAAGAAGTGATAGTTAAGTCCAGTGCTAAATACCTAACGAAACTAGAATATCATCCAAATGCTTTGGCTATTAACCTACTTGATAATAGTGAAACCCTACACAGACTAAAGAGACACAAACCGCTAGACCTACCGAATAGATTCGATTAAACTAATATAATGTAGTTTGTAGTAAACTGTAAATTGCAAATCGTTGGATTTCAATAATGTCATTGTTCATGTCCAATAATTACTAACATATATATATTTTGCTTATTGTTGTAAACAGATTGCAAAAAGTAATAAAACATTAAAAAAAATTTGTTGCTGTCATACAAACATCTTTGACAACTGTAAACAATGTAGTGGCACTTCTGTTCTCTGTTCGGCGGCTTAGGGCCTTCTGCCCGGCATACATGCAAAGATCATAGATCTACTCTTTGTAGCTAATTAACAAACCATTGTTATATACACAGAGCAGAAAGAAGAAGTACAACAATTTTACACATTTGAATTAGAATATTATTGAACCTACGGTAAATGATAATTACGATTTTTTTTCCCAAAAGCGGTGATTTGAATTTTGAACATTTTCTCAAAAACTGTGTGAATATTTATATAATCCTGGAATCTGGATCAGCCGATATTTAGAGCACAAAATACTAAACATGTTTGAGGTAACGCCTGTCTACAAAGCGCTTTTGTAAGAGGCATGACAAAGTACACTCACAACAGGAAACTATTTAATAATTCTGTCCTAATTGTATGTTTGTGAAATCTACCGAGTGCTTAGATAAGTTATTGTTGTGTCCTGCGAAATCAGAAGTGTCGCAAAATTGTTTGCTTAATGTTTGTTAAATCCAGACGTCTTCTTCACATTTCTTTCCATTCTTGTCTGTCCATAGCTATTCGTTTTCAGCTCTGTTTTGCGTTGCTGTTCTCACTTAATTTCTTTGTAATAAACATTTCATCTTTCGCACAGTTCATCATAGATCACTATAACCTATAGTTTTAATCTTCGATTTACAAAAAAATAAAAACTGTAAAATGTAATAAACGTTTATTCTGGTGCTCGTGAAAGCGCAAACGTTCGTATTCGCACTGTTAGACCATTCTATTCGTATTTCCTGACTGACTTTGCAAGTTTTGCGAGCAACATGCAATTAACTATTAAATATAATTAAGACATAATAAGTGATTAAGATTTTATAATAAGCCAATCATTTTTGCATTGCCCTTAATGGTGTCATGTCATTATCGTGATCCTCCTTTGTACCGCTTGCGCAGTGTCGAGGCGGTGTGAGACTATTTATAATATTTAAACTGAAATAAAGTTTACTTATACAGAAGTAGTTTGTATTTCCTCGTGACTTTCAATACTCTGTTAGACCTTACTAAACTTATTACATACAGTGAGTTCACGATGAAAGTAATAAATTCAATAAAATAAGCCAATTGTTTTTGTAGTCGTTGTCAATGCTCGGACACGTCAATTTAGATTTTTGAATTGGAATTTCTTGGCCCATATGTCAATTCAATAGTACTTCCGGTTTCCCCGGAAGGACACCAACCTTCTTTCAAATATAACACCCTGTATATTTTAACAAATTTGGATAGATAATCGATAAACGTATTTAGTAAACTCAAATTTGAGATATTTATCATAAAAATTTGCAGAAATATTTATCAAAGTGCAATTTAGCGATTTTCTCTTCTGGAAATTGCACTCTGTACATCTAATGCCATTTTACGTAGTGATAGTTCCATAAGAGTTATGAAATTGTCAGAATTGCTAGTGACAACTACTATTGCAATTTAATTAGTATTAATCACATAACTAGTATCCCATCAATAACCAAGATCTGTCTAACAGAAAGAGAACGAATAGATATATTCATGATGATTGGTTTTAGAGATCGAATTCGAACTCAAGAACAAGTTTGCAATTTATTTAATGAAACTTACCCTGACCGGCCGCCAATTAGTCAATCTACCGTTAGTAAAATAGTAAAAAAATCAGATAGTGTGGCCATGTTAGAGATTTACCTAAACGTAAAGCATCCCAGATACCTCAAGACGGTAAGGTAAACATCCTACTAGAAGCTGAAGAAAATCCTCAGGTGACAGTTAGATAAATATTTTCTACAGGAAAATATTACGCATATAAGCCCAACTTTGTCCATGAATTGTTAGAGACGACTTTGACAGTAGAATCGAATTCTGCTAGCAGATAATCGGAATACGTAATGAAAATTTAAATTTTATTCGAAAATAGTTTTTTCGGATGACGCACCGTTCTGTGTAAATTGTACCATCAACAGGCAAAATTGCAGGTATTGGGCGACAAAACACCCCCACTGGATGCAGGACACTTAGCGTCCTCAGAAAATTAATGTGTGGCCGGGAATCGTGGACAATACATTTCTAGCTGTAGTAGCTGCTCTATTTTCTTTATATTTCGGGATTAGAGAACAAAAACAAATATTTATCATCGAAAATGGCTTTATTGTTTTTCAAAATATTCTCCATGAAGATCAATACACTTTTGCATGCGTGTGAACCAATTTTCGAAGCACTTTTTCCACTCCGATTGAGGTATCTCCAAAACATGCGTTTGGAACGCATCAACCGCTTCTTCAGGTGTCGAAAAACGTTCACCTCGCAATTTATTTTTGATGTTCGAGAATAAAAAGAAGTCATTGGGTGCCAAATCAGGACTATGCGGCGGATGACTCATCAAATCGACTTTTGGGTACTCAAAAAGTTACTTTCCGAGCCGATGTGTGAGAGCTTGCCTTGTCGTGGTGGAGAATGATCCGTCTTCGGCGGTTGGTTTTCCTTATTTCTCCGAAGACTTGTGGCAAACAAATGGTTGTGGACCATTCAGAATTGACCGTTAAACGTTGTACCAATGGTACGGTTAAGACATGTCCAATTTTTCCGAAAAAGCTGGCGACCATTTGCTTCGAAGTGCTGCGAGCACGAACGACTTTTGTTGGGTTTGGCTCACCTTGGAAGACCCATACAGTCGACTGCTGTTTACTTTCGGGCTCATACGCGTAGATCCACGATTCGTCACCTGTCACGATGTCATACACATGTTTTGAAGCACCGCGATCGAATTTTTTGAGCATTTGTTGCGACCAATTGACACGAGCTTGTTTTTGAGCGATTGTCAAATTATGTGGGATCCAACGCGAACAAATCTTTTTACGGCCAAATGTTCATGCAATATTGAATGTATGCTGGTTCCACTAATATCCAAGGATACCTCAATCTCACGATAAGTCACATGAGGATCTTGCAGTATCAGTTAACGCACCGCATTAATGTTTTTCGGAACAACAACCGATTTTGGACGACCTTCACGAAATTCGTCGTTGAGGAACTACGGCCACGATTGAATTCGGTAAACCATCGATAAACACTGGTCCTTGATGATGCTTTATCGCTAAAAATCGAATTAAGTTCATCGATGCACTGTTGTTGAGTTAATGCACGTCGAAACTCGTAAAAAATAATCGCACGAAAATGTTCACAATTTAATTCCATTTTTTTGGCCGATATGAATTTTTCAAGTTACTGTAAACAACACAAATAGCGCTCGTACGTTAAAACGTTCTTCAAAAATGTCAAACTTTACGATAGAGACGTCAGTTGCCAGATGACATCACTAGGGTTGCCCAATCCCGAAATATTAAAGGCAACCCTCATATTCCAGCAGGATGGACCACCTCCGTATTATCCGTTAGTTAGTCGTGGACGCCACCTTTTCCAACAGGTGGATCGACAGGAGAGGATCTATTGAGTAACCACCTACATCACGTAATATAACATATAAAATATAAGATTTAAAGCATCGGATTCGCCAGGAAATATGACTAATTTCGCCTGATATTCTTTAAATTGTCCAACACGAAATAATTGTTCGACTTGAGAATGCATTGAAATGAACGATCAGCAGTTTAAACATTTAATAGAAAAGTTTTTTTATGTTTATCAATCGCTTAAGACTTGTTAACTTACTATCTAAACGTTTATTTTGTATTGCATTACTTTTATAATTTTTGTAAATATTTCTGTAAATTTGTATGATAAATATGACAAATTTGGGTTTACTGAAAACGTTTATTGATTATCTATCCAAATTCCTTAAAATATACAGAGTGTGTATTTGAAATAAGAAAGTTGGTGTCACTTCCGGGAAAACCGGAAGCACTATTGAATTGACATATGGGCCAAAAAATGCCAATTCAAAGATCTGTATTGACATGTCCGAGCGTTTATTCAACAAAAACAATTGCCTTTATTTTATTGAGTTTATTCCTTTCATCGTGTATATTGTTACATAATAATATAAATTATCATAACCTTAAAAATCTAAACAAACACCAAGACAATGTGTTCATATTGCGCAAAAGGTTATTACCGTAATTGTTGGTTTAAGTTGAACTTGTGGTTTGTTGTCACCAATACATCTTTAATCTAGTGGGTTCTATCACAAGGAGTTTTATATTATAAGTTAATTTATAGTACCATATGTACAAAAAAATTTTAGATAAAGGGTGGCTTTGTACTTCAATACGTCGGTCTTTGATGATTTTATGACAATTAAATATCAGTTTTAATCAGATTTAATTTAATAATGGTGTTTACAGAAATACATAAGCGATTCATCGTTGAATCTTATTTTCGCAATGGAAATCTTGAAAATGGGGAATGGATTTACAGTACCCGCCCTTGTATGGTTGAATTTCGACAACAGTTTCCTGATTTTGTGTTTCTGGAGGCCGCACACAATTTCGTACGAAATTGTGTGCGGTTATTTAGAGAAACAGGAAGCGTAACACGAAAGAGCGGAAGTGGAAGGCCAACAGTCCGTACAGAGGAGACCATTCAAAATGTTCAAGAGATTATGAATGAAGCACCTACAACATCATTGCGCCGACTCGTACAACAAGTTCCTGTATCTGTAGGTACCTGTAAAACAATTTTGAGAAGAGACATTGGTCTATTTCCTTACAAGATGCAGACAACTCATGAATTGTTACCGGGTGATAATAACAGGCGCGTGTTGTATTGCCAATGGTTCACTCAACATTTATTGAATAACAATGACCTCTTGGATTTAACATTCTTTACAGATGAAGCATGGTTTCATGAGGATGTGGAGTGCTGAAAACCCTCATATATTTTGTGAGACCCCGTTACATCCCCAGAAAATTGGTCTATGGATAGGTGTCTCTAGAAGACGATTAATTCCCATATTCTTTGAAGGAACCGTCAATGCTCAAAGATATCGAGACAATATCTTAAACCCCTTCACACACCAACTTCATGACGATGAGCTACAACATGGATATTTCCAACAAGACGGTGCCACTTACCATACGACTCCACAATCCATTGCTTATTTGCGTCAGTTTTTTCGACGATCGCCGGATCAGTTTACGTTGTGAACCAGAATTTCCGCCGAGATCACCAGATTTGACTATTCTTGATTACTTTGTTTTTCCGCATTTGAAAAACACAATTTTTAAAATTCCAGTTCACACACTTCTTGAGTTGCGCAACCGAATAGTTGAAGAATGTGCCAATATCATACCCGTTATGGTCCAAAACGCATTTGATAACATGAAATGAAAAGGCGTGTAAATTTATGCTTTGATGAAAACGGACATTTTGAACATTTATTGTAATATGTACTTGAAAATAAACCCTCGATCCCCTCAATTTAAAAGCAGTTTCAAAGTGCGATATACGTTCTGACATACAAAGCCACCCTTTATCTAAAATTTTTTTGTACATATGGTATTAACATACTTACTTTAAATGAGAAGGGCTTAAGTAAAATCAGTCTAGTTCAAGAGTTAGCTGCTTCGTGACAATACTTCAATATATTAATTCTTTCGTGCCCTATTTTACTGAACTTCATGTTAATTATCTCTCTGTCTACAGTCTTTTGGCTCTTGAAAGAGCGTGGTAATTACACGCTCTCTGATGTTAATTAACTCTAAAATTATATTGATATTGCCTTTAAAACCGTCGAAATGCTTATAAAGCAACAAAAAAAAACCCATAAAACCCGTGTTAACAATTATGATATATCCTTTTCCAACGTTTTATTTTATCAGTTTTAAACAAGGGCCTATAATAATAAAAAATGTTTGCTCGATTTGTTCGTTCATCGTAATATCAACTAACAGTAAAACGTTAGTACCAACTATAAATATTTAACATAGCATTTTACGTTTACTTTCAATAAAAATGCAGTTCACGGTTTTATGAAAATTAGTATCAACTGTAAATATTTAACATAACATTTTACGTTTATTTTCAATGGAAACCAGTTTACGGCTTTATGAAAATGAGAATGTTTAGTTATGCTTTGTTAAGTCTACTTGTGTCTATCGCAAATCGGCGAAGAGGATTCATAAATAACAATTACTCTCTACCACATGAAGACAACATTCCGAAGAGTCAGTATTTAATATTTTCATTAATTTTTAATTGAGGTAAAATCTATAATCCTAACCAGTTTGAAACAAACTAGATTTAAGAGGCTACTAAAGTGGCTTAAAATAAGCCTAAATAAGCGATTTGTATTGTTACTGTAGCTATGTTAATAGAAGATCATTCAAATTGCGTTTCTTTTGTAACTAGCAGAGAACATATCCAAGATTACAATAAGGTAAGAAATTATCAAAGAAATCATACGAACTGATATCAAAAAAAAATGCAAAAAGTAATGCAGAAATGCTGTGAACATCCAATTTATGAAACCTTTTTAGCTTATTGTAAACTATCACGCTCTAAGAATATAATGTAAGTAACCCTAATGTCAAGATATATCTAATTTTCTTTAAATCCAATGAATGCCAATACTCTGTAACCAATTCATTGTTGTATACTATACGTATTGTCTTTTACATTGGCTGCAGTTTGCTTTGTAGCGTTCAGACAGACGTTTCTAAGACCCAAGAGCGAAAGGGAAACGCATATAAAGGTTTGCCAATGTAAAAAGTTAAATTTAATTTTTTATTAAAAGGTCGATTTCGGATCCCTCTAATTGAAGAAAGCGGGCGGAATAGACATAGATATAATAGAGAGGCTGTCGGTACCACGACTCAATTTAAAATCGTTTTATTATTTATATGAATTTCAGAACGTAAAGATGCAGAAAGCAGATGCAGCAGAGTTTTCGTATGCGATGAAATGACCGGACTTCCTGAAAAATTCAGAACGTAAAGTCTGCATGCTATATATGCTTTTAAAATTTGCCTTGTGAAACTTATTTTACATAAATATCTCTGCAGTAGTAAAATAAACACTCCAATACAACATTTGGACCTTACATAATTACTACAGACATAATTACTTCGATATTAACAGCATTATCGTGTCAAATCCGAATCTATTCAAAGCATCCTCATTTTCAACAACTCCATGCCGGTCAGTTTGCTCTTTGTAGTTCCTGTCACACGTCATATTGGACGTCGATTTCAGAACTACTCCGAGCTTTCAAAGCATTGTTAATGCATTTCCAGATTTCAACAGAATTTCAGCGAACGTATGGTTTATTCAAATTTGAAATCCTCTCTGCAGTTGAATTTATGAATACTGCTTTTGAACGTTCTTGAACGTATTGTCTTGTTATGGTAAAACGTATTTAGAAAACTTTGTTCTAGATGAAAAGGGTTCCGGGTTAGTTTTCCTAATATATATTATTTCATACAGATTCTTTTCACAATATTAATTAAAAATACGAAAGTTTTTGAATAAAATATCATATTTTTCTTGTTTTTCATTAAGGAATTGGACTTTACCAAATGAGCTGAACAAAAAAGTTCCCTTTGTTTAGTATTTATTGAATGTACCACGGAACTAATTTGAAATACTGGGCACAGGCAAGTTTAAATCCCAGAATGAAACTCAATAAAGAATAATGAGAATTTCTGTTGACACTCTTTGCGTATACGCGAATTTCTATTTCATTAAAAAAAATAGCTTAGATTTTATATTGAATATATTAAACCAATTTATGATATTTAAGGCTATACGTCTTATCTTTTTGGAGGCTTGTTGCGCATTACTCTGCATCCTTAATGCAATTCTAACTAAAATAGAAATAACTACCAAAATGTATGAATAAAAAACATTTAAACTGCCTTTTCTTGTTCATCAACCAATCGGTGTCCGCCCACTTACTCGCCACAGTTTGCTCGCCACAGTTTGATCGCCACCGTTTGCTCGCTTGCTGGTTGCTCGCGAATCTCTACGCTCGACAATTACTTGTTCACTACGCCGATTGCTCGCCGGACAGATGCACGACAATCACTTATTAAAAAAAATATATTAATACCTGTAAGGCAAATTAACTAAAAGCGTATCTGAGTTTTATGTATGTATGTATGTATTTATATAATTTTTAATTAATAACTTCTTAAAACATCATTAAAATGTCGTTATTGATACAGGAACAGCATTTTAAGTTTCCAAAAATTTTAATAAACCATTATCCACTGAGACCACTTCCATAAACGAATATTACCTTAAAATATTTAATCTATTTAAAAAATAATACTCTCCCTATACCTATAGTATATAAAATTAAAAGTGAAGGTTTTACTTATGAATCAGATGTACTAAATAATATTTCACAAACGAAGATGCCTCATCGTCATCATTATATTAGCCAATGTTCGTCCACTGCAGGACATAGGTCTCCCCCAGACTGTTCCATCTCTCCCTGTCTTGTGCTCTTCTGATCCAATCCCCGCCAATGAAGCGACGTATGTCGTCGACCCATCTCGTCGGTGGTAGTCCTTGCAGTCTTTTATTAGTCCTTGGTCTCCATTGTATTACCTTTTTGGTCCATTTTTCATCATTCATTCGTGCGATGTGTCCTGCTCAACTCCATTTCATCTATGTTATTGTATGTATGATATCCTTTACCTTTGTCTGTTCCCTAATCCACTTATTTTCTTTTCTATCTCTCAAGGTTAGTCCTTATATTATATATTAACATTACCTGTTTCATTTTTCTTTGTGCCACTCTTAGCTTTGTAATTGATTTTTTTGGTTAGGGTCATTGTTTCAGCTCCATATGTGTAAGATGCCTAACACAATATAAACAGAATTTTCTGAGTTGTTTGTTTGTTTTCTTTTGCAAGATCTAGGACGCGGTTTTCCAAGTATCTCTTTGCAATGAAGCTCTTGGTTTATTGGACACTTTAACAATAATTTTCCCTATTTGGGGTAGTTTCAACCCAATTTTTAACGTGTCACACAACGCAGTGGCACGGGTCCTACGGCTTTACTACTTATCCGACAGAAGGCCAACTTTTAGATTTTTCCCGCTAGAAAATTCTCACCGACCGGTCGAATATGAATACGGGTCTCTTAGATCTAAAGGTAAGTGTGCTAACCACTAGACCACCAAGGCTGGCTACGATTTTCTGTCTTGGAGCAGTTGTACTTAGTACTACTAGCAAGTTGGCTGTCGAGCAAACGGCTGACGAGCAATTATCTTGGCCAGCATCTTTCCTAGCGAGCAATCGACAATCGAGCAATCGGTGGCGAGCAGACGGCGGCGAGTAAATGACATACAACCAACAAAAGGTTCTCTGGACAGCCTAAGAATGTAGTAGCAATCAGTTAAAATAAGAATGCTAGTCATCTTCAAAGGAACAGAACTGCCACTGCCAAAATCAACTATGGGTGTAATAGGTCTTCCAGGCCACGATGCATGGTGCATTTACAGTAGCAACCCGAAGGCAAAAAATTACATAACATCTCAGTACTTAAACTTAACTCTAAATTTTCTCTTTGATTCAAATAATACTTTTGAAAATATGTGGTTGAAATTTTTGATCACCAATTGCTTAATACATATCTAATCTAAAATTAATGAGAGAAGTTTTCCAGCAGTTCTATTTTCAATGTCCGACAAATACTTACTACCTAATAGTACATATCAATAAAAAAATATCTTGTTTTTGTTTTGAATTTCCCGTTATGATAAATCAATCTTGTCAAATAAATTTTTAAAATAAATACTGAAGCGATAGTGCCATTAAAAGACATAATACTGTTCTAAACGCAAAAATTTGAGGTGGGCTTTTATGTTACTGGGAGTTTTTAAAAACAGATCCTCGACATTTCAAAAAGAAGAAGAAGAAACATAAAATAGATACATAATTTCTTTTTGTTGCATTTTTGCTTAATCAGGACCCTACTTGTAGCTGATAGTAAATATTTCTACTATCAATACTTTAACCTTTGAACTCATACCGCACATGTTCTAACATTCAAAGATTTGATTCCCAAACTTTGATTGTGATTCTTTAAAGACGTTTAATTACAAGCAAGGCCGGCGAAGGCGGTTCTAACATCCCCGAAGTAGACGCGGGGGACGCCGAAACGTCAAAGAAAAACGTAAAAATCGGCATAAAAACTTAGCCGGCGTCGCCTCCCCCCCCCCCTTCGGGGATGTTAGAACCGGCCGTCGATGCGCCATTGTTATACGAACACATTGAGCTCGCGACCGACTCGCTACGATGACGTGGACACGTGCTGCAA
>JABXWE010036858.1:0-11431 GCA_014611495.1 Limonius californicus
TGTTGAAATTGCCTATTATTATTATTATTAATATTTAAAGTTACTGTTTTGCCATTTTATTCAAAACTATATGGCCCGATTAACCTTGATGACGAAACTGCACACCAAACTGTAACTTTCGGCGAATGTAAGGCGTGCCTTCGCTAGAATTTTCGTCAATTTTGCTTACTACAGTGTCCACTTAGAGAAAAAATTGTTGAAGGGATCTAGACATAGTAGGAAAGAGCATTAAATTATGTAGAGAATATAAATATTTGAGAGTAATGATATCTCAAGAAGGAAACAGTCAAAAAGAGATAAATAGTAGAATAACACAGACAAAGCAAGTAACCCAAAAGCTTAATTCTTTACTATGGTCAAAAAATATAAGGAAACAAACAAAAATAAATATATATAATACTGTGGTGAAGAGCATCTTAACCTATGACTCCGAAACGTGGGAAATTACAAAAAGGAACAAAGACAAGTTGTTGGCGACCGAAATGGACTATCTAAGCGAAGCTGTGGTGTGAGTAGTCTGGAACATATCACAAATGAAGAGATTAGAAGAAGAATGGAAATAGAAGTACCAGTAATAGAAGAGATAGAGAGGAAGAGATTAATTTGGTATGGACATATATGAGACGTCCCCATAGGTGGCCACAGAAGATATGGGAATGGAATCCACCGGAGAGAAGGAAAAGAGGTGGCCCACGTAGAACGTGGAAAGATGATGTAAAGAGAGGCAATGGAGAAGCGAAAATTAGCAGAGGACCTATGGGAAGATGGGACCTATGGCATATAGGATGCTAGACACGGCCCGTCTAGGCTGTAGAAACTCGCTATATATATATATATATATATATATATAAATTGTTTTAAGATTCAATTCAAGTTTGTTTGTCTTTATCCGTCTATTTCTATCAAGAGATCCAAAAAAAGCTGATCCCAGCGGGCTGTGGAATGAAGAGTCACGTCTTTTCTAGACTAAAGGAATGTTTATAATGTCAATTTCAGGTTAGGTTGTGTTAGCTGGAATTAAATAATAATAAAACGTCATTTTTAGGAGCAGAAATCTTTTATTGAGCAACAGTAAAAAGTAAAAAAGAAATGAATGAACCTGAACTAATGTAATGATCACAACAAACGTTGAAAATGTCTGCCTTCTTCCTCCAAACATTTCTGAACTCGTCTTCTCATACCTTCAAAAATATTTTGTAATAATTAAGGTAAGTTGTTAATTTCTTGATAGTTTTCTTCAATTCGTTTAAATATCATTAACTAGAGTTTTACAAATGGTGTAACAGTAATATCACAAGAGCGAATGGACCAGGGTGTTGCAGTATTCCTACTAATGATTCGGTCATCAAAATATTCACGTAAAAAAGTAATTGTATCTGCAGCTGCATGAGCTGTTGCGCCATCCGGTTGCAGAAAACCATCCCGTACCTCATCATCCTGAAGTTGATTTAAGAAAGATTGCAATAATTAGTTCCTGTACCTTGCTGCAGTTAGCGTGCCTTCGAAAAATATTGGCCCTACTAACCTACGACGACTCATTCCAACCCAGACTCCTATTTTCTGTGGATGAAGGGGACCTTTAATTGTAACGTGTGGATTCTCGCTACTCCAAATCCGCATATTCTGTGAATTAACATACCCATTAAGGTAAAACCAGGCTTCGTCGGTAAAAAAGATTAAATTTAACTGCTCGTCATTGGGATTATCCAAAAACCAACGACAAAACTGAAGTCTTTTTGGATAATCCTGTTCCAAAAGCTCCTGAACGGAAATAAATCGGTAAGGATGCAGATGCAAAGCTTGTCTCAATAACTGGCTGGCATAAATGTCTAATTGGTGTTTTTGGAGCCTCGTCAATTCGTTGTCTTACAATTTCAATTAAAGCAGGTACTATCTTCTTTGGCCTACCAGACCCTTCTTTCCTTCCAACACTTCCAGTTTCTCGAAAATCGCTGACTAAATTCTTAACCAAAGCATAAAATTTTCGGTATGTAATAATTTCATTGGGATACCTGTCTCGGAATTCCACAAAACAAGGAGGAATCGAATCGGTCCATTCTCCGTCAACTTGAAAGCCGTTCCGAAAGTAAGATTCAATAATGAATGTTCTTTGAAATGTATTAAAAATCAGTTTAACAATCTATCAGATTCATATCAAAACAAAGATAACTAATTTATCTGACATAAACATTCCTTTAGTCTAGTAAAGACGTGACTTTTCATTCCACAGCCCGCTGAGGATCAGCTTTGTTTGGATCTCTTGAAATTAGAAAGTTAAGCTTAAAATAAGTAAATACTTAGAAATTGGTTCTCATAAACATAATGGTCTTTACAAATGAATAATGACTGTTAATTTAAGGAATAATAGGTAATGTCCTGACTGAATGTTATTATAAATACTAAAATATTCGGAAACTGTACTCCCAGCAGCCAAACGCCGTATTATTAGAAATAATATAAATAAAAAGGCAATATAAAATAGAGCAAAATAATATTTAAAAAAAAATAATGCAGAATAGTCGTAAATAAACTTTATAAAAATACTAATTTCAAAAATTTTTTACATTCTTTCAAAAGAATATGTAATAAAATACAAAAATTCGACGGACTAACTAAATTACAAATAGAAATATATTATACAAAAAAGATAAATTTTCTAGGTCCTCAATTCCCTATAAATCGCTGCTAGAACTCTCACTTCCATCACTATCGCCAGATTCATTTTCTCCTAAGCTAATAATCAGTTGATCAATAATAATGGCAAAGGTGAAAAATTGTTCGACATCTTTTGAATGTTGACACCGAGATCACTCACCGGCAGAAAAAGTGTCAAAAAATTCATTGCAAAATTTGTCAACGTCTATGAGATTGAAAGTTACAATTCGCTATCCCACGTACTGCTTTAGCGATGCCCACACAAGTTCGATGAGATTTAAATCGGGGTGATATGAAGGAAGTCTTAAAACGTCATGCTCTTGATCCTGAAGCAGTGGAGCTTGATGATATTATATAGATCAGGCCTCAACATATCGTCGCTGAACGGAATGTTCCTTCGTTCTAGCCATGCCTTCATATCGTCCTTTCTAGAAGCTGATGTGGGTGATTTTTCGGTTTGCACGTTATGGTATAGAGCATTATCGATTACCAGAACGCTGCGAGGAGGCAAGTTAGGAATCAATTTTTCGATCGATCGAAAGCATACAATTCTGTTTTTGGTGACAACCTTTTTCATTTTTTATTAGGGCTTACAAACGAAGATGCTTGTCCTTCGTTAATTTATGTTTTAATTGTTTAAAAACACTCCCCACTGTACGAAGACTAGCACCAGTTGCCGCTGCTACACGTTGTTGCACTTTATTTAATTCTATTGTAGGTCCTTCTAATGCTTCTTGTTGCATAAATTGTAGTTTTCCCTGCTTTAATTTTAGATTGAAACTCCATTGCACGCACTTTTCACTAGAGTGTACAGCGATGTTGACTGCTACAAACACACGATGCAAATGAGCTCCAGGCCTCCCCCACCAATTTCGTGGTAGTGCGTAATGTTCACTCACAAGCAAGGTTGAATCAGTCAAGCTGTACGCTGTCTAACGTAGAAAGGAATGTCTCCTAAAAGCTAAGGCATATAATTTTTTTAAAAATGTAAATACATTTGCCCATTTTAACTGCCCTCAAAGAAGTGGGGACTAACGATAAAGTTGTGAATGATACCACACCACACAGATACAGTAAAACTTCATTGAAAATGTGCTTGCCGAATTCAATGTGGTTTATTCTGTTAATAGAAATGGCAATTGTGTCTATTTACACCCTGTTGTTACTAAGCGACGCTTCGTCAAAAAATAGAATAGTTCTTAAAAACAGTGGATGATGAGTAACTTCGTTTCTTAAAAATTGGTAGAAATTCACTTGACGTGGGTAATCATCTTCAGTAAGGTATTGCACTAATGTGGTGTGGTAAAGATGAAACCGGTTTACTTTTAAAATGTTGAATACTCAACTTTGGCTGAAGCCTGCAGTTCTTGCAACTGATCTTAGGCTTATATTGGCTTAGCAGGTACACGTTCGATTATTGCCGATTCGCTGTTACGGATGTGACATGTCGTTGGCTTGGTCCATATTGCCGCAAATTTTTTTTCATCCTAAAGACATTATGTGATGGAGGGGGTCTATCCGGATATCGTTATACTGCTAAGTCCGCCGCCCCTCTGCATTCTCCCAAAATCAAAATCATATCCGCTTTCTCGCTATTAGAATACATTGAAACTGATTGCTATTACCACAACAATTTACCCAAATCAACAACTTTGTACAGAAGTTTGTTAAGTTTTGACAAAACTGTAATTGACATTTGCCTGTTCAAAGGACTCTTAATGAAAAAGAACATCTTTTATATCTAAAAAGAATTGTTGACTATACATTTCATGCACATGTGAGAGGTGTAACCCACCTACTTGTTACAAGATAAAATATGCACTGTATAATCAAATAAATATAAAGAGTTTTTGCAGTTAAGAACTTCAATTTCCTCCTTAAAAATCTGCAAAGTCTATAAGGTTTGTAAGTGCTTAAAGTATTTTTTTTTTTTTTCGTAAAATACGTTATAGAGGCCATCAACCGTTTACTCATTGAAAAGTAATTTATGTACGTAGTTTGCGAATATGTAGATATTTTAGACTAACTATATAAATAGTAAGGATTGGGGTGGCTCAGTGGCAAGAGAGCCAAGCTTTGGATATAATAGTCTAAACGCTTCTCGGTTTAAATCTCTCAAGGGTCGGAAATTTTTCTAATTTCCTGGGTGATCATTACTGGGTCCCGGTATCCATTTGCCATTGGGGATGAAATTAATGGCATATTTCCTATTACGGTCGCATTAGAGAAGTAAGAACACCATAAACAGAAACATCCACACACCAGGCAAGTGAAGCACGGTTTCGCACCACCACGGTAACTTACAGAGTCGGGCCCTGTTGTGCATAGCACAAACTAGTTTAGCCTTGTCTCACACCAAAGCGATGTGCCTACAAGGCCTGTGAAAGCTCCATAATAATAGTAATAATAATAATAATAATAATAATAATAATAATAATAATAATGTAAATATTTACGAGAATGCTTAAAAATCTGATAAATCGTTTCTTTTTACTTCATTCCGCTGGCCAATGTATAACGACGGCAACACCGCCTAACACACATTTGCGTTACCAGACATAGGCAAGTGCGACGACATAACAACGCGCTTAAAAACTATATTATACTTTATATCTAAAACGGCCGCTTCGGGGTAATAAAGTTTGCGGATAAGAAAGAAATAAAATGTGCATGAGAAAGAAGAATCACATGTTTTAAGAGAAAACTATTACATACCTTAGAGAGAAATAAAGCATTACGAAAACAGTTAAACTGCTTACATAGAAAACTTCATATCTAAAGGCGGATTCAGGCTCGTACGCAGAACGTCGATGTCGCGCAGAAGTACGTGAAAAGCGGTTGTTGCATATTTACGTTATTGTGCGCAGTAGTGACTGTATTTAAACATCGGTTTTTGCTCCTGCGTAGTTTAACGCCTATTTAATCCTTTGTTGCCTGACTGTTGAAATAGACGAAAAAAATTATTTCTTTTTATGGTTTTAGCTTCATTTGGACTTCAATAAGTATCCCAATTTTTTCTTTAATTTTTCAGTATTTTATTTTCCAAAAATTTTAAGTTGTACTTTAAGGTACCGTCAGGTTCTGAAACCAATGCAACAGTTAGGAAGTACATTCATTTAGATGCAAAAGTAAACAAACTTTATTTATAATTATAGTACAAGAAACAAATATGAAGTATGTGCTATATACTAAAAGAAATTCAATTTACATCCACAGCATGAAATTCCGCAAAGCAGTTCTTTTTTTCATTGCAACAAAGGTGAATATTACACAAGGTGCACATAGAATATGGCGTGGATTGTATTTGTTTTTTGCTACACGCTTCACATCAGTGGAATTTTGTGATTTAGATCGCAGTAAATCACATAGGTGCCACCACTTCTTGGACTTTCTGTCCAGGCCATACACAACTCTGAGACGGTCTGCATGGTCCACTCCTATGTGTTGTAGTCTTTTTATCTTTTATAACAGTTGGAGGCTGGAATGTTGGTTTTTGTTCCATCCTTTTGTGTGTGGAGAACTGTTACCTCTTCATTGTCATGGTAATTGCTCGCTATATGCACATTTCTGTTTTCTTTCCATCTCCATAAACCAATGTTCATATTGGAAAAGCGGTAATCATATTCTCCGCGTTTGAGAGATTTATCGGAAATGAAATTAGTTGGAAAACCTTTCTTGCTGGATCTTATTGTTCCACAGGTTTTCTCTGTTTTCAGTTTCTCCGATAAATTGAACGATGTAAAATAGTTATCAAAACAAATGATTCTGTCTTTTCCCCATTCTGGTTCTGTTAGTTGTAACACCACCCTCTCGCCAAGGCTAAAATTTTCTTATTTCTTTTCTATTGTCGCATTTTTTCCCTGGCAAATTTCAAATTTTAGGATATAACCCTTCTGATCAGACAAACACCATATCTTGTACCCTCTCTTTATTGGTTTATGTTATTTAGTTGAAACTCGTCGATGACCAACTCTGCCATTTTTGCGAGGATATGTTTGTACTATACAAAACGCACACACAACTACGTCGCAAGTTGAACTTCTACCTACTTCTGCGTCTGAGTGCCGCTGCGCATTTCCAAGTAAATTTACAGCTAGCCGCGTCACGACGACGCGCGCACGAGCAAAAACAGTCGCATTTCAATGTATTTCTCCAAACTTTCTACAGCAACGACTTTCTGCGACATCGACTTTCTGCGTACGAGCCTGAATCCGCCTTAAGAGCAACATAAACCTATGTTAAGCTTAGTATTATATTCATGCAAGAGTACTATTCCAAAAATAAGATCTCCAAAATACATATCACAAGGTCCAGCAATATCTAAACTTTTGTTGCCGGTGTTATAAATCAGAAACGCTTGACAGTTTACTTCCAATTTAATAATAAGTTGCAATACATACTTCCTACTTTGTGATATTGGAAATGCTTAAACTTAGACATTTATAAGTAAGACTTTGTTCTTTCCGTCCGGATATAATTTATTCAAAAGTTGAGTAGAATAAAATACCAAACAGGCATCTCTGATTCATAATACCGCGGCGATACCTACCGATGTGTATTTTGGGTTGCCTACTTTTCTAATGCTGGGTTCGTACTCTTGTGTGAATCACCCACTATATTAGACGTTTTGTATTTACCTGTCATTTCTGGAGAATAATAGTTAAAAGCGATTGTTTGTATTTTTATTTTAGTTGTTTGCTTATTATTATTTTACTTTAAACGCCATTTATCTCGCTTGTGAAAATCTTACAAGAACACCACAAGTGTGTTTTATGTTTAACGGGAAGTCCAGATCAACGTATCACGCGATCAACGATTAGTAGAATTCATATAATAGTTAGAGATACGGGAAATATTACAGATATTCCAAACTGTGGTCGTTTAAAAGTGATTAATGAAGACAAGACATTATTCACAAAAGAACAGTATCATCCTTTTAAAATTCGACTTGTTCACGAGCTCAATGAAGCTAATGAACGTTTCCATCACCACATCCTTTTTACGGATGAAGCAACTTTTTTCAGGAATGGAACAGTTAACTGTCAGAACTGCGGATACTGGAGTAGGAAAAAACCTCAATGGTGGTAGAGACACACACCCAACGTCCATAAAAAGTAAACGCCTAGGCTGGAATAGTGGACCGAATAATAGGTCCTCGTTTCATTGACGAAAACCTTACTGGAGAAACGTATTTACAGTTTCTCCAAAATAATCTTATTCCACAACTTGAGATACTTTATCCAAACCAAGATGATCTATATGGGCCAATTAATACCCTGGGTATCAACAATATGGCGCTCCGCCACATTATGCGCGACTGCTGGAATCACTGTTTTCCTGTAAGTTGGAACGGTAGACTAGGACTGATAGAGTGGCCAACTAAGTCTCTTGACATTACACCCCTACATTATTGTTATGGGGCTATTTAAAGTCAAAGGTTTACTGTACTAGACCACAAAACGTCGAAGATGTGAAAAATCGTATTAGACAGGAAATTCAAAAAATTGCTGAAGATGTCATACATAATGTCTACAGAGAACTTGTGGACAGCCTACTGTCAGGAAATGAAAGGGCGAATTTTTTAACACTTACTTTGATAGCTGAAATTGCTTCACAATTTTAAAATCTTTGTTTTATTTTGCCGTTCATTTTTTATTGTTTATTTTGGTTATTAATTAAAGTTTCAGTTCTAATACAAGTGTTTCTAAACATTCAATTAATTATTTTTCGCAATTTGTTTGGGAAAGGTGTCAATATGTTTATATTGTAATTTAGACATATTTTGACATACAAATGTGCATTTTCAGGATTCTTACAAAAAATCTATTGTTTCAGTTGCATATTTTTGGCGCGCACTTTATATATTTCTTATATACAGGGTGTTTGTAAATGACTGAGGATTGTGATGTGGGCAACTTATTACACTCATCCCCACTCACTACACCCTACATCAGAACTAGAGTCTCCAGTGGCGTACACAGATAAATTGCAAACACTATTCAAATAATTATCGATATGAAAATAAAAAACAAAAAGGCCCAATTACCCATCTTATAATATTTTATAAACAAGAAAAGAATATAAAGTACAACAATTATTATTTGTAAAACATTTTGTTCAAAAAAGTTAAGAAAAGTTTGCTAATTTAATTTACATCAATTAATATAACTTAACAGCTAAACAAGTTATTAGCGTCTTATAATTAATGTTGGCAATGGTGACCATTATTTTCAATCTTCGCTTCATATTGTCAAAAACATTTCGTAGCTCGTTTGGTGTAATGTTTTCGATTTCAATTCTAATTGCTTCTTCTAATTCATCTAAATCAGCTAATCTGTTTCTGAAAACCTTATCTTTTAAGCTACCAAATAAATAAAAATCTAGTGGTGTCAGATCAGGGGAACGTGTTGGGCATCTTCCTTGACTTATCAGGCGATCGCCATAAAATTCTTTCAAATATTGCAAAGTGATTCTTGCTGTATGTGCTGTGGCTCCATCTTGCTGGAAATAACCCAGTTGCAGCTCATCGTCGTGAAGTAAATTCAGAAAAGGTTCAAAAATAAGTCTTCGATAGTTCTCAGCATTGATTGTTTCATGGAAAAATATTGGTCCTATTATTCGTTGTCTTGACATGGCTACCCACACACCAGTTTTAATAGGATGTGAGTCAGTTTCTACAAAAGTATGTAGATTTTCTGTAGCCCATATTCGATAATTCTGGCTATTTACATAGCCAGACAAATGAAACCATGCTTCGTCGGTATAGAAAGTCAAATTCAGCAAATCACCATTTAAAGTATTATTAAACCATTGACAATAATCTATTCTGCGCCCATAATCAATTTCGTGAAGGTGCTGTACAACGGAAACTCTATACGGATGCATATTAAGTCTTTGCTTTAATACCTTTCGGCAACTTGACACTGACACTCCTACAAGTAAACAAATTTCTTAGTATCAAAAAAAGACGTTCATAATGTAAAACAAACCCTGTTTGAGCTGACAATTTTCTTGAGGATTTCTTCGGACTTTGAGTTATGCGTTGTTGTATATCGGCAACAACTTCGTTAGTTAAAATGCTGGCCCTTCCAGAACTTTTGCTCTTACAGATGCAATGTTTTTCTTCAAAGCGTTTAACTATTCTGTTCTTGTGGTTCGAAAACGCCTTGTACGAAACAATCATTCCAGGGAAAGCTTCGTTAAACTGTTCCATGCATCACTGAAACGAATACACCCAGGTGCCATTCTCAGTTAAAGAACCACTTCGAAAATGTGTCATTAGAATAAAGGCATAGTGTTGCTGGTTAAACGCCATCCCAATAAATTATAAACTAAAATGTAAATACAAAATTAACCGATAAAATAGGCCCGCAATGTTTTGTTTTCAATAACTTACCTGTAAGAATAATGATAGCTATTAAGTTCTGAAAAGAACTGATTTTATGGAAAAAGCTAGCAGGATACAACGTTAAACGCAAGAAAACAAGGGAAGAAAAATAAATCCGCCACGAACGGCTATGACCAAAAATGTCAGATTAGTAGTGATAGATCCTTAATGGGAAAACTAAAAATCAGTAAATTACTAACTTTCATTTTAAATGTTCCCGGCTTTTCCTCAGTCATTTAAAAACACTCTGTACACGAGTATTCACATAAGATAACATGACTACATATATGTTTTTATGCAACCCATTATACACGTCGTGCTTTACTTAATTATAATTTGAAAATCTTGAATATCAGGGGCACTTTACTCCTGTTTAAATGACAAATGCTCCTTAAAATAATGGCAGTTGTTTACGATCAAATATTATACGAATTAAAGTTTATAACAAGGACGAAGAAGTAGATATTTTTAATTTATGGTGCC
This sequence comes from Limonius californicus, assembly GCA_014611495.1. Classification (NCBI taxonomy): domain Eukaryota; kingdom Metazoa; phylum Arthropoda; class Insecta; order Coleoptera; family Elateridae; genus Limonius; species Limonius californicus. The sequence continues at coordinate 10,526 of JABXWE010036858.1, forward strand.
TATAATTCCCACTATCTAAAATTTTGAAATTATAAATAAGGTAACCCATGAAATAAAAAATTGGTTGCATAAAAACATATATGTAGGGTTATTATCGTATGTGAATAACCCTGCATATCTCGAAAGTAAGAAATATTATCATTATGTTTCAGTTTTAAGAAGTAAAATTCAATTGCTAAATTGCGATTTCATGAATTTTAAACGAAATTACTTTTTAGCAAACTTTTTTTTATTAAAAAACTTTCCGTAGAGGTTAAAGTTGATTTATGTTTCTTAAATAACTTAATTTTTGCAACTACAAAAAATAATTATAAATAGCAATAACTTTAAAATAAATTACATTTTATTCCAAATCGTATTACGTGTTAAGGGAAAGATTTTTATGATTAGTCGACCTATACGTATACATTATCTCACCTATTTCATTGTTTCATGTATTCGTGTTTTAAACTAGCAACATTAACAAAAACAAACTTAATTCAATTACTATTTATGAGCTAGCTGTATACAATTACTCTGATAAGTAAACCAGGAAAAAGTTGTCTGCCTAGTATAGCTGGTTTTACAAATTAATTAGGAGACAAGCAATTATATTCTAGAATCCATTTGGTGAAGTTGTGGAAAGGTATTTTCATTGGCATTTTTAACTGCAAGTGCCCTGAAAACTGCGTTGTGTAAGAGTAGTATTTAATTGCATGACCGAAACGAGAATTGAATCGCCAGATAAACTTAATGATTCTCTTTGAAGGAAAATTGAATATTGCGTTTATGATGTGAATGAATATTTCGGTTATAATTTACCACCATATTATAGGGATTACTCTTCCATTTTCAGCGTTTTTGGGAAATATCAAATCATATATCTAGAAAGTTCCCTATATTTGACACATATTGTATAATATCATA
>JABXWE010036859.1:0-15867 GCA_014611495.1 Limonius californicus
AGGGTAAGTCTGTTCGTTACGAGGCAAGGTTTTAGGATAGCACTTGAACAACCGTTTTGAGGAAAATAACTCTACTGTTGAATAAAGATGATATGAACAGTTTCCAGTATGGGAAAGTCCAGGGAGGCAGTCGCGTCCACTTATTTTTGTGATTACCACGCCTGCACGTATTACATTTACTAAATTTACCTCTCTGTATTTCACTTATCTGCTTTCTGGAGATTGCTACCTCCCCTTGTGGTCTCGAGAGCCTTTGTTGTTGCTGGCCTTTTTGTCTTGCGTAATAGACCTCCTCTTGCTTCGGATCCCTGACCCAGTCACTATCCGAGAGTTGCTGCTGGCTGCTCTCCGCTCTCGTGGCATATTCCCACAATTTGCCGCTAAACTTCTTACGCGAGCCGCCCATTCTGCTATCTCTCATCGGCTGCTTTCCTTGCCGTATAAAATTTAACCCGTGCTGCAAAATATGATTTCACTGGGCTAAAATATTCAGGTAATAATATTACAAGTTCGTCGTAGGATTTTGTTTCTGGCAAACTTGGTACACATAAATTTCTAATCAGCACGTAGCATGCATCACTCAATGTGTTTAAAAGGATCGCTCTTTTTCTTGCGTCCTCGCTCATACCATTTGCTATGAAAAACTGATTCAACCGTTTTTTAAACACAGTAAAGTCGGAGTTTTTATGATCAAACGTTTCCAAATTTCCTAATAAGCCAATGATATTCTTACTTGAACTTGTTATCTGGTGGTGCCTTTATGTTTAATTACTTTTAATTACACTTAACTTTACCTACCCCAGGTGCTATCTTAAATGTAACTACCGATTTTCCTCGTCGTCAATGTCATATTTGCGGGTATCGTAATAAATCACAAATAGGTTTTATATTTTATTTCCCTTAAATAAACACCACAAGCCTACACCTGTACAGTTTAGCAACTAACTCCACATTTTCCCCACGCATGCAGGTGTTCCACTGTAACCCCACCAACATACACTACAACTTTCTTTTCCACTATCTCACGGTTTTCTTTTACAAAATTCCGATGCACGCTCATCAGGCATAATCCAGTCAGCCTTTCCTCTCTCACAGTGCTTCTAAGCCAGGTCTTCATTCTTCGAAGCGTAATGAAGGTTCATTCTACGGTCGCCGTAGTGCATGGAATAGTGCTCAAAATTGAGAGTGCTTTTCTCATGGCGGGGAAAAAATATTGGTTTCTTTAAACAGGTCAACGACTTCGGTATTCTTTAATTTGTCTTGTGGTAAATTCTTCTTCATCCACAAATTATACCAAATGTCCAGTTCTCCGGTGACATCATCCAACTCATAAAAATTTGAAACAATTCTGCGTTCATGTGTAAATCTGTAATAGCAGTTTTAGTCATGTATAAAGGATGTAGTTCTGTTAAAGCAAAAGTTGGGGTATTTTCGAATCGAATATTTAACGATGACGTAAACGAATCAAGATATGGTATAATTAGTGAACGTCGCCAGTATTCATTATCATTGCCTGATGCAGGATTGCTTCTGTGTTTTTGCTTTTGAGTAAGACGTGGAACAGAAATTTCTTTTTCCAATTTCATTGCAATGTCTTGTGCTTGTTTAAGTAATTCGCCAGTGATTCTATCTGCGTCCTTACAGTATTTTTTTAATACGTCAAGGATTCCTGTAATGTATTCTCCCACTGCGATCAAATCTATGGTCTTTGCTTGCAAGGCGTGGTTCCAACACTGCCGAATATTTTGTTATTGTAATTAAGGTAACGATGAACAATGGTTTCGTTGGTGTCGTAACCGTTGAATGCAACTGGTATAAAGATTTTCTTGTGACATAATTTACCTCTGTGAATAATTTTTCTAGCTCTTTCAGAAGCTCTGGGAAATTATGAGAAATTTTTCGAATTGATTTATATTTCTCCGAGCAGTCAATTGCACGAAAAAGTTTATTGTATTCTATATAGTGGCAATAGTATTTCTAATTTCCGGTACCTCGTTTGCATTGTTCACCACAAGCTTGAGTTTATGGCTTGAGCTATGAAAAAATAATGCTGGAGAATATTTCTTCTTCCTTAAAATCGTTTGTACACCGCCCTCTTTGCCTGCCATTATAGAGTAGCCATCGAAACCAAATCCTAAGTCAGTATTCATTACACGTTCTGTCTGTCTTCAAACTGATACTGAATTGATACGTCTGTCTGTGTGGCGGGGCGGAATACGAATTCGGTTTGCGAATTTTCTTCTAGGGGAGGAGGGGAAGCTGCCCCCGCCTCTCGCTGGGTACGCCCTTGTCGCTGGATCAACGTGTTCGTGAGACTAGTTCGTTTGTCAAAAGAAATGCGACCTGGTTGATCAATACAAAGACACATAATACAACTGGTAATGAGTACCCGGCAATTAGCTGCAACATTAAATATCTCTAGTAACAAGACCGCAAATTTGATTCTACGAGAAAACCTTTATCCATATCATGTCTGCACAGTTTAACCGCTGATGAAAATGATAACATATCCCGATTGAATTTTTGCAACACGATTTTAAATAGAAATCTTGACAATGGTGACTTCCTAAGACGTATTCGTTGGAGCGATGAATAGATGTTTATCAGAGATGGCGTGTGTAATCTGCATAATACTCGCTATTGACCTGAGGAATCCCACACGAATTTCGTGAATATGGTCACCAAAGAAGGTTTTCCGTTAAGGTATGGGTGGGCATAATAAACCACCAACATTGTAATTGATGGGATTCCGTTGAACATACCTAATATGATATATATGTATGATGGAGGTCCTGCTCATTTTGCCCGTAATGTAAGAGAGTGGTTGGAGAAACACCTCTCAAACAGATGGATTTGTCTCATGTTGTGCCCCGCGAGATCACCCGATCTCACTTCTTTAGACTTCTTTTTTGGGGCTTTATTAAAGAAAAAGTTTATGCTACGTCTCCACAAAACGCTAAAGAAGTTAGAAACAGAATTAACGCGCTAGTATTAGAAATTGCACCAGTCGTTAGTTAACGTGCATAGTAACAACACCTGTTTGGGTACAGTGTGACTAAATGTATGATTCTTATAAATGGTCCCTGAGAACACAGGAAGCATGGTACAACATTTTGGTATTAAGATTTTCCACTAAGAATTTTACGAGGAATGTGAAGGTCGGTTGCTACTCTTGTTAACAGATCTGTGCTGTGTTTGGCTGTTTCACTATTTTGATAATCTGTATTCACGATTTTGGAAGTTACTGTTGATTGTAATGTGGAACAGTGCCTAATTAAATATCTTGCGAATCAAACACAATCTGCATTAAATTGCACAATACGGCGTTCAATATCGTTCTGAAAAACAGGTATTTTAGTAGTCATTACGAAAACGAATGAAATGTAAATATATGACTAATCGTGCCTGTTTATATTTTTATTTGTTTTATCTACTAAGAAAACCTTTAGATGGAAAAAGGTTTCAATCAAATGACTACGTTATCAAATCTATACAAGAGTAAATACGCATCAAATTCAAAAATGACTTCTGTCAAGATTTTAGATCAGTGGCAGAAATGCACAGATATGAAGAGGGATTACATGATAAAGCAATATCGTTTTAATGGTTTAAATGCTGTAAATTCCTGTTTAAGTTTTAACGCTCTTCGTGTCTGTATATTTCTGATACAAATAACATTTTTGGCAATATGCGATCGACGAGTACCTGCAATTTGCTAATGCATCAAGTTTTTTGTAATCCCATATTGTTACAGGTGGGAAACTATACATACACATGCTATCATGCGTATCAGGAGATATCTATAAGAATAATAAGCAACGACTGGCTTCATAAGGGAGCTATTGTATGCCCACCTTGCAAAGAAATGTGTGGGGTAAGTTCATCTTAATGTAATAAATAATTTTTACTTTAGTTCTCTTTTTTTTTTCGTTTGCTTTCATATCATTTTTGTGTACAGGTTTTGTATAGCGTGCATACAAAATCATATTAGTGCACAATGTACTTACTACACAGTCGGTAAAGAATGGGATAGGTAACTTACGTTTAGTTATTTCACTTTAAGATAGCCTTTGTTAGAGCAATAACACGTGTAGAAGCTTTACGCCATCCGGATAATGTCTCACAAAAACATTTCATCCCACTTTCATCTAACTGAAAACATCCCCGTGCCTAAACCTACGCCTTTTACTAAAATTGGTCTCATATTGATGTATTCATTTAATTTCTTCGACGTACATTTCTGTACAAACAATTGAGGAAAGTTTGACTCGTGTAAAATGATTTTGTGTCCTTGCTACGGGCAAAAGAACTCGTAATAATGTTTTCGAGGCGGAAATTCACTGCGTAATTTGTCGTTGATTCCTTGCAAATCTTGAAACGCTAACTGAAAACAGAAAACAAGCAAAGAAATTACACCATTTTGCCATCTATAAGGATTGTTCTGCGAAAAACTGCCTTGATCGTGCCCATTCAAACTATAGTCGATATCTGTATTGGAAAAATGCTGACCCAGTAATTGTGTTTGAACTGGATAACTTTAGCGATTTCTTTTTATCATTTCAGTGGTTCTCAAACCGTTTGCGGGAAAAGCATCACTAAACGGATGGAAAAAAACTCCACACTCAGATTTTACGCAACTTTCTGAAATGTTTGTGTTAGATCTAATGATTGACTTTGAACACCTACGGAAACCCTTTACTGCCAATATTTCGAAAACCTAAATACGTATTCGGCAGTTAAGTTACCAATTTCAACAGGAACGTAGACTATCTCAAATCACATCGACTGAAGTAAACTTTTGAAGTTATATTACGTAGTCTAAATTGCTATGAATAATGGCAACTGAGCTGCCGAAATACGAATATAGAATTTCTAAATGTTATGGTGAATTTCCAAAAGTGTTTGTATGCTTAAACCGCCGTTTGCGCCCAACCCAATTGTTTTATGAATCATCATTTTGATTTTTTCTTTTGTGCTTAAAACTATATTCATTAGTAGCGGGCATTTAAACAAAGTAAGCTTAGTAGCCCATCCAAGGTATTTTGGTGCATTGTCGGTAATGTAGATTCCTCTGTAGGTTAACAATAAACGTAGTTGCAAAGGATGATTACTATTTCAAAAACATTTGTAAAAAACAACAATTTAAGAATTTCCAATATTGTATCACCCTCCCTATTTAGAAGTTTTAGTACGTTGTTTCGTATTCCTATATATTTTATCAATAGCAATCCTATCATATTATTTTAATTTGAAATGGATTACTTCTGAATTGCCCGTATAATATTATGTGATTATTGACACTCTGAATATCATCTACGCTAAGCTACAAACAATTGTACAGTTTGTCAGTGATGACTCCTATCCGTTCTACATACTGTTCTTGTTCATAGTAAACTACTGAAATATCTGTTTCCTCGATGTCTTCATGTTATTTTTTACTGAAATTGCGTCAATTTCTGTTGAAGTCATTCCTCTTACTCTCTACAACTCGTAACTGATAATCTACTTTTTATCCGAAATCAGCCAACAAAGTTTTGATTTCTGTATTAACATATTCATTGAATTATGTCGAAAATTCGGAAATTGGGACAAATGTTGAAACGACTATTCCGCCATCTTTGTTGAAGCTGAAGATTTATGTGAAAGATTCATACGTAAGTGCACTACCGAGATTAAAGCCGACCCTTATAGATCAAATTCGAAAATTAAGAAATTAAAGCCTGAAATTCCAGGATTAGAGTCTGAGTTCCAAGGTTAATGTATGAAATTCCGAACAAAAAATTAATTATTTTGAGATATAAAGTTAGTAATTTCGAAATGACGGTTGCAATTCCAAACTAATCGCGGAAATTACCTAGAAGTTTTTCCCCCAATTTCAATCTCTCTTATTCTTTTGCTCGGTGTTATTCATCGTAACCTGTATTACTGGCTGACAACAATTCGTCATTCAATTCTGTTGCATTACTTCTGAGACCAACAGAGTTCTGAATGTATTAACCTGTTCTATATAGGTATCTGTTTGGTAATCATCCTGGTTTTCTTCTTCCATCTGCGTCTGCTGTATACATCATTTTTCCATACCATCGCATCTGATAGCATGCCCTAAGAAAGTGGTATGCATCTGTGAATGGTCAGTAAGAGACGATTAGTGTGTAGGATATTGACTTCATGAGCTGGGATGGCTCAGTGTAAGAGAGTCAAGCTTTAGATGTAATAGTCCAAATGCTTCCCAGTTCAAATCACTTCAGGTGTAAAAAAATTTTAATTTCCTGCGTGGTCGATACTGGATCCCGGTAGTACGGTCGCACTAGAGGAGTAAGAAGACCATACACAAAAAGACCAGGCAGATTGAGCATGGTTACGTATCAACATGGTAACTCGCAGAGTTCGGGCCCTGTTACGCACAAACTAGCTTAACTTTGCCTCACACCGCCTCGACACTGTTATCAATGTTCAAATCAGTGTTGTTATCAATATTCTTCTGTGACATACTATTTCAAATGCCTCAATTCTTCTTCGACAAGCAGCGTTGATCGTCCATATTTCAGAACCATAAACAGCGATAAGACTTTTCCTAGAGTCTGATCAATCGCACCTTTGTATTTTCGATATCTGATGATCCTTTTACGTTCTCGTCAGTCTTGCGAGATTTAATTTCGCCATATACTTCATTTTACCCTCGGAATCCCCATTATTCCTAATGCGGGCACTAAGCTATAGGACTTCATATCTTCTTACAATATCCGGAATAAATGGAAACGGTTGAGATAAGACGGTTGAGATAAGACGCCTGATCTGTGAAGTATCATTAGATAATACATTTTAATGTGGTTTTACAAGGAAACATTGAAATTAAGCTAATCTTGTTTGCACTAGCTTATAATAAGAAAATCGTAAAATATTTAGTGTTGCATGTCCGGTGGTGATATAATATTAAAATTAATATGAAACTAAAAGTTAGCAGACAATTCATTATAAAGTGTGTGGTGCACGTACTATTGGTTACTCGATGAGTTGCTTGTATTGGTGTAAACATGCATTTGTTCATCAAATATTTGAACCCGATATACAGTCGATTCCGGTTAACTGGGCCGCCGGTTGATTGGAACAGCCCCTTTTTTGAGCCAGATCTTAAAGAAGAGAAACCAAATAAAGGAAATAACAGCAATTTACATCGCTTATTTGAAACACCATTCCGTTTAATCGGGACAGTGAATTTAAGATCAAAATATGTAATAGAACTGTAAAATTTTATAATCACGTAAATGTCGTAGACAGTTTAATGTGGGTTTCTTACGAAATTCAGTGGATACCAGTGTATTTTAAAATCTTGTTCGTCAGATATCCCATATGTTTGCTATCGACGCGGTGTCGGGGATTGTCATGCTGATCGCCGGGGATTCCCATGTAGACATCGTGAGGACTTGTAGAGTTAACGTACATTCGGTAACAGCTACACCAGCCTATCTGACGTATGTGTAGATTCCTATCTTCATAATTTTATTAAAAAATTATAACCCTTCGCAACTTTCGTTCAGCCAAAATTAACGCATGAGCAGCGTTAAATATTTTTTGTTTCTCAACATTCATCCTAGTTTATATTGTTATTCCATAGGTATGAGTATGATCAGCAAAATTTACTAAAAGCATACTGTTTTTAATATTTACTACGATTAGTTAAGTTTTCAAAGTATAGTTTTGTTATTACAGGCACTATTTATTCTAGAATACAAAATCTTTATTTCTGAATGCATAACATAATATCGGCAGGGATTAGAATGTTTGTATAAGCCATATTTGTGGCAGAAGAACGAAACGTTAGTAGTCTGATGGATTATATAACATATACACAAGACTTCAGAGATAATTCAAAAAATTGAAACGAAAAAAGAAGCAGAAATACACAACACAGACTAGTAATAGCAAATTACCAAGCAAGACTAAGCAACAAAGAAGAAATAAGGAAATATAGTAGCTTAGAAAGAGACAGATATAAAATTCCAAAAACTGGAGAACGGAAAAACAGATTAGACTTTAGAAGAAAGATGTATAGCTTTCAAAAACATAGTGCTGAAGATAACAGAGAATGTATGTGGAAACAGTAAATATAATAAGCATTTTAAAGGGACGAGATGGTGGAATAGCGACATACAAAAACTGGCAAAGGAAAAGAAAATAGCATGGAAGCAATATATATGTACAAAGAAAAACATAGAGTGAGAAAGAAGAATATAATAGCAGGAGAAATATAGTGAAAAAAGCAATCAAAAAACAAAAACGGAATCCTGGAAGGACTTTGGAGAAGAGATAACGGAATTATATAAAACAGACAGCAGAAAGTTCTGGATGAGAATAAAAAGATTAAGGTGAGATAAAAGGAAAGAAATAAAAGCAATAAAAAATAATCAGGGTCAAACAATAATAGACACAAATGAAATACTAGAAGCGTAGAAAAAACACTACACAAATTAGTATCACTTGACGGTGCCGGATGATAAAATAATAAGAGAAGAACAAAAGAACAGCAACAAAAAATTAAAAGAGAAAAAGTCGAAGATGCATTACAAAAATCAAAATTGAAAAAGCAAGTGGAGAAGACGCCGTAGCACCAGAGATGATTAAATGGCTGGGAAAAAAGGAATAGATTGGGCATGGGCTACCTGTAAAGAAGCATGGGAAAAACAAAAAATGCCGAGGGACAGAAAATAACTGATTAATTCCAATATACAAGAAAGGAATACAGACACAGTGTGAGAGTTACAGACCAATCTGTTTAGCTCAAACCAGCTCCAAGTTATATACAAAAATCTTAGAAAAAAGATTAGGAGAATACGGTGAACCGAAACTAGGCGAAGAACAGACAGCATTTAGACCAAACAGGTAGACAAACGATAATAACGAAAACCACGAGATGAATGGAAATAGAGCAAAAGTGCAAATGGATGCAAAGATCAAATGAATTTAAAACGATTAAAAAAATAAAACAAAGAGACAGTCCATTATTGTGTATAAAATTATTAGACAAATTAAGGAAAAATATAACTGAATGGATACAATAATAAGGTACAGGAATCCAGAAGTAGTTAAATTGAGGAGCCTTCTATATGCCGATGACGTGATATTAATAGCAAATAATAAGAACAAAACGCAAAATGTAGTAAACGCTTGGACTAAAAGAAATTGAAAACATGAAAATGGAAGTAAATATAATCAAAACAAAAACTATGATTGTGAATGAAAAACAAAACAACACCCAAAAGGACAGACAAATTAAATGCAAAAACACAACATTGGAAAGAGTAACAACATACGAGTTCTTGGGAAGTATAATAACGGAGGATGGAAAAATAGAGGCCGAAATATCAAACAGAGCAAATACATCAACAAGAATATATTACTGCATAAACAAAACAATACTAGGGCATAAACACATAGATAAAGAGGTGAAAATGAAAATACATAATACGATAACAATACCAACAATAACATACGCATGTGAAAACTGGACCTCAAGGAAAAAAGTCAAATATATGCTACTGAAATGAAACATCCCAGGAAAATCTCAAGGAAAACTAAATGGGACAGAATAAGAAACGACAATATTAGAGAAATACCAAAACAAATACCAATAATGGAAAAAATAAAAAAGAAGCAATTAAACTGCTATACGCATATAGTGAGAATGGAACCAGACAGAATTACAAGAAAAATAATGGAAACTGGAAAACCAAGTAAAAAGCTAAGGGGAAGACCAAGATAAACATGGATGGACCAAATCCGAGAAATAGGAATGGAAAGAGGAAATGAGAACCCTAGCAAGAGACAGGAAATAATGGAGGAAATGGATGCAGGACAAGGAACCCACATCCGACACCTGAAAGGCCATAAGGATTAGAGAAGAAGAAGTATAAGTTTCAGTCCTCCATACCTGGTGAAAGTGGGTGTTTAAATTGCATGACAGACCGGGATGGATTTTGTATAAGTTCTTTGAAAATATTTCATATATATTAATAGATGGTGAAGCATCTTCAGAACGTCTAGTTATCACTGCTTTGGAGTTTTTGGTCCATATTTAATATTATAGCAGTATTTAATGCGAATAAAGAATTATGTAGGGCAATGACTGGTATCGATTTAAGAAAATTCACATTGCAGGTACCATAGGTTTGTCTGTACATTAAAACATAGTTTCAACACATGCAAGGAATTGTAATCAATTACAATCTACAATAATATTTGGAAACAATTGCGCACGCATCCGTGCTTGTCTAGTGGATCATCATAGCTTAGCTTCGCATAGCTACAAGCAGAAACTGCTTGGTTTTTAACTCTATCTTTGCTCTTTAGCCAACTGTTGTTCCAATACTAATTTTTATTTACATGGAATACTGTTATTTTTTCGCGTTGAAGCAAAAACTCCAATGTAGTGCTTGCCAGAGCCGTTTAAAGCAGCCTGTGTAGTGTGTAGTTTAATTTATTAAAGAGCTTGATCGAACTTGTACATAATCCAGTCATGTCTGGCGAGTAATGCAAATAGGTACTTACTTTCGCTAGGTATAAAAAACTAAGAAATCTATACAAAGAAAGTAATCTTGTTGGATGTTACGCATTTATAAATAAAAATGTTGTGCTCTAGAGTAAACAGTAGCTGTACTATATTTTGATAACTACTAAATAATTATAGTAATTTTTATAAACTGTATGATTTAACAAAATATATGTTTTGTATTCAACAGCCAACACTTATTGACAATTTTGTTAATCATACTGTAATATTCATATGTTTATTAGATAACAAACATTAGTTTTACCATGAACTGTTTGTCCTAATCTAGTTTTGTCCGTTAGGTGGCTATTGGTATATTGGTTAGTTGGTTCAAAGGGAATATATAATCATATAATCATTTTTCGACTTACCTGTGAAACTTTAGCTTTCGAAAAGTCGAGAAACTGTTTTATACACAATATACACATGATTTTTCAATTTGCAGTTTTTATTTCCATTTTTATTCAACTCATTTTGTGATTGATAATTAATTACGTTTTAATTTTTTAGCAAACTAACAGACAGTGTTAACCCTAGAATCCATAGGTGGGGTCATCCGCGACCCCGCCATTACAAAAATCTAAAATTTTTCAAGTAATTTTTTTTAATTTGAATGTTTCCGTACCTTACAACTAATGATTTAGCTACCGTTTGTGATAATTATTTCAATTAATTTCCTTTTGATTTCCATTTTATTATAATATTTTTAAGGAAGGGTCGCATTTGACCCCACCTATGTAGTAATGTAACTTCTGAAGTTCATTCTATCGGGTGTTATGGACTCGTGGTGAACATAACCTAACATCTTTATGTCAACATTAAATGTGACAGACCCTGTTAATTTGAGTTATTTAAGCCTTTCTTACTTCAAAAATGCCAAATAAAGTTATTACTGGTAAGTTTTGTGTTATTTCTATTATTTGTTTGCAAAGGTATTTCGTAATTTGTATTAGTGCGATGACTAACAAACATGTAACGGATGCTGAGTTAGTGGAAATTTTGGACGATCCTGCATTTTTTGAAAGTGATTCTGAATTAGAAGTCAATCTGGATGAAGATATTGTGGAAGAGGATGAATGTTCGGCACAGAGTGATGGCACAAACGAGGAGAGTGGCTCTGAAGATGATCTTCCCCACAAATTATTTTATGGGAAAAAAGGCTTTAAGTGGCACGCTAATCCCAGAAGTCAAACTCTAGAAGATCTCAGAAAAATATTGTACGGGAAAGCCAGGACCGCAAGGAAATGCGCTAACTATACAAAATGAATCAGAAGCGTGGGAAGTTTTTTTCACTCAACCTTTATAGACAGTATTGTACATTATACTAACCAGGAAATTCGAAAACAAGCAGAAAGGTATAAGAATAAATGGTTTACATATAAAACTGAAATTCGTGCATTATTTGGATTATTGTACTACACTGCCGTTCTAAATAATAATCACGTAACTGTAAAGGAATTGTGGTCTAAGGATTTAGGTTGGTAGTTCAATTTATCGGGCAACTTTATCCGCTAATAGATTTGAGTTCTTGATAAATTGCATCCAGTTGGACGATAAAACAACGCGGGAAGATAGAAGACAAGTTAATAAGTTCGCGCCAATTAGGGATCTATCGGATACCTACCTTTCCAACTGTAAAGCAGCATACATTCTACATGGGCATGTAGCTGTAGATGAACAGCTTTTAAGATTTTGTGGTCGCTGCCCCTTCAAAATATAGATTCCTAACAAACCGGACAAATATGGAATCAAGATCGTAATGATGTGCGACTCAAAAAGTAGGTACCTGGTCAGTGCAATCCCATACATTAGAAAAGAAGAGCGAACAAGGTGCTGTTCCGACTCAACTGGTGATAAAACTTACAGAAACTGTACAGGGTACTAACAGAAACGTAACAATGGATAATTGGTTTTCGTCGATACCTTTAGCTGAAAAACTGTTTTTGGACCATAAGCTGACAACAGTTCGCACTCTAAGAAAAAATAAATGTGCAATACCGCAAAAATTTTTAAACCGTAAACGAGAAGTAGGCTCCTCAATTTTGGGTTTCACGTCCGAATTTATATTAGTGTCTCGCTACCCCAAAAAAGGAAAAAATGTTTTCCTCAATGCATAGAAACGAAAAACCTGAAATGATATTCTATAACAGTACAAAGGATGGCGTAGACACTTCCGACCAGATGTGCCATTCTAAATCAGTTACCAGAAAAACTAGAAGATGGCCATTGCGTGTATTAAGAAATCCCAGAGGTTGAAATTCCACAAGGCAAAGGAGGATCTGATCGCTGCAATGTGTGTCCCAGAAAAAAAGATCGTAAAGAACGTTTCCAGTGCGTGGCATGCAGTTCTAATCTATGCAACGAGCATAGAAATGCCATGTGTAGCTCATGCGTTGCAAACAAATTTCCATTACGGAAGTAACAATTATTGTATGTTTTTTTGTTAATGAAGAACTATTCTTTAGTTAAAATAAAATTTTTACAATTAAATGCAGTTCTCTATTTAATCAAAAGACACCCGTATGCACCCTGAAGTACTGGGGTCATGTATGACCCCACCTATGGGTTTACGAAATAAAACATAACCTGTGGGTTCTAGGGTTAAACTGGACTGTTGTACATCAAATTTCCAGTTGAGAATTGTCTGCAACATTTATACCAGTGTAAAGTTGAAGTATTTGTATTAATTTGAAATTTTTGTAGGACGAGTTCGAGGCCCGAGGTGAACATTGTAAGAATGGAGAAGAATCGCCACCTTCGACATTTTATCCACGTGACGAATTACGTTGTGATGCCATTTTAGCTTCTTTTAGTCCAATTTTACTAGTTTTCCTCACATTACTTGCCAAAGGGATTAGTTGACTATTAATTTAATCATTTTTTTGTTGTCCGCCATTCCAGTTTTGTTCTCTTCTGAAGTGTGCTTTACATGTATGAAAGAGGACCATGACAATAATTTGCATTAATATGTTAAGTAGATATTCGATTTTCTATGTATACCTAAGTTATATAATTGCCAGTACAATATCATATTTTTGGTTTTCTAAATGTTTGATTACAGTAGTGTCTGTTATATTTAGAGTGTGTCATTTAAAAATAGGTAGAGATATTTGTAATATCGATTTGTAGTAAACCTTCGAGACACCTCATATTCTTTTATATCCATTTAATAGTTCCGAATAATTTAATAGAAATTTTCGCAATTTTGAATTTAAAATTATTCTCATAAGGGTAACAATTCTTATAAATAACGGAACTGATAATTATACAATTTTTAGCTGTAAGTAATTTGTTGAAAACTACGAATATTTCTAAAAACATCTACAGCCTTGCTATAACATTTGTAAATCAGGAAGTTTTCATAAATAAATGCAAGTAGATCGTTGTAACAAAGTATTCAAATAATGCACGATCTTTATTAAGGTTCAATCCTAGTTGGCACAAGTCGATTTACGAACTTCAGCGCCTTTAAAAGAAACTGTGATACACACAATTTTGAAATTCTGGGATAATATCTATAGTCCATTTAAAAAAACATTAAATGAATAGTTGCGTCCATTTAAATAGTTTTCAGGCTGCAGATGTAGTATATGTCATGCTGTCATGACAACGTTTCAGGTCAAAGAGGTGCTAAAAATTGCCTACGGCGTAGGTACCCCATTTTTAGAATTTTCGCCTTTAAATTGGTGATAAAAATAATGAATGCTTTATTACAAGCAGTTTCGTATCAAGCAATCTAAAAAGGAAACTCAAATAATAAATTATAATAGCAGTTCCGCCGTTTTAAAATTATCTACTACATTTTTCGTACTACCTATTGTAGGTGTTTTATGTACCTATTGTTCACAAAAACTGACCAGAAAATTAATAAAAGTAATTCTGTAGTAGATGCTCAATTTACGAAGAAGGTGTCCCTCAAGTATTTGTGCATGAATTCCCTCTTCTGTATTTTTAAGGCTGTGGAAATTTTTAATTTTAAGTAACAATAATTATATTTTTATGTATTATGTAGTTATTCATAGTATTATTGTTGTAGTGAAATGTAGTATGTTAAGGTGCAATATTATTCCAGTATTACTGTGTATGTATTGTGTATGTGTAAGAATCACAATTAGTGACACAGATATAATTGTTTTATGTTTTATTAATGTAATACATATAAAATTACAATAAATTTTTGTCAGAATATCTTGTGACTATTGCTATTTAAGTGACTAAATATTTTGATTTGTGCCTCATTAGCTTCTCGTAATTGTTACAGTAATCTCTTGTAGATAAAGGTAAGTAACATCATAAAATGTAATTGCTTAGCCTTAAGTACAAAAGTTAAAAATATTCTAGGATATGACAATATAGTTGGTGAAGCTTCCTGATAAGTGATAACCTTTAGTTTAAAGAAGTGTTTCCGAAAATATATGATACAATCATTTTAAAGTGTAATCTGCTACATAATAAACAATTTGTCTTACAACAGATAGACTGATAGAAGCTGTAATCTAAAAATGCACCAATTTATACGTAAAAAAGTAAGCACAATATACATTCTTTTTATGGTAGTTTCTAGGCACATTATAAATTATAATATAATTATAGTATAGAATAAGCAATTACATTTCAATTTCCTAAATTGCGGAAATAAACTTAAAATTAGCGTGAACAGTTTTTATTAGGATAACAATGTGTCATTAAAAATATTTTCTAAGGAGCTTTGTAACTGTGTATTGCTGCGATACTCTGTAATATATTTGTCATTTTAATTTTAACTTTAAAACATGCTTGTTTAATGAGTCCATTTCACATAAGTTTCTAATTCAAATCATTAAATAAATTAATATATAATCTGAGAATTATCCTAAAATCTCAAAAGTTCCCCTAAAAAGTGATGTTATCGTTAATATTAATGATGGAACCACTAATATCAATTTGAAACGATTAAAACGGTGAACTGATTTCTGTGACATTAGAAGCCTAGTGGTTCAATCTATTTGGAATCCACCAGTATTTATGCCTGGATTCTGGATGCCCTTTCTCTTTTATCCTTCCTCTTTCGCAGGAATTTGTAACTTCAAACAGGGAAAACAACTTTTTAATTCAGATATGTACAGAAAACTAAATTTCCAAGATTCTCATTAACAATATCGATAAAATATACATTGCTTTCAATAATAAAGCTAGCAAAGTTTGCTCAAAGAAATGGAAATTAAAATTTAATTTAGCAACGTTCAATATGGACGGAATTTTAATAATTTTTAATATTAAGTTGCAGTCGGAAATAAACGTATTAGAAGCATTTGCTGTGACTGACACTTTGCAATGTTGTT